>JZLH01S0271137.1:58875-80969 GCA_001188425.1 Eucidaris tribuloides
TTATTCCAGACGAGAAATCTAAATTCATCGAAAAAAAACGGGACGACTTTTTTAAAAAATTCGCGTCAGTCGAAAGGTGCGCGCGGAAAAAAACGGTGCCGCCGTTACACAGCGGCGCACAAATGCTCCAAATGACTCTGAAACGTTATGCTACTGTTAAAAGAAGTCATTTGGAGCATTTTAAGACAATTTTAAAATTTTGTGACGCGCCTGTGTCTAGCCCCATCATGACGCGCGCACACGAATTTAAAATCTAGTTCTATTTTCTGATTCTTATTCTTTTATTCTAAAGTTTATTTTTGTTAAGCAGAGAAATCCAAGAGTAAAAGTTTATGTAATCCCCCTAGATTCAATACATGACACATCCGGTTCTCATAGGCAGAAAGTGAAAAGATACTCCATTTCACTTAATTCCAGTTCCACAAAATGTTATAAACATACAGATTATGTACTGCAAATTACGACAGAAGTAGTTATACTCACTGCAAGCAGGCATTTCATTTTTCGTCCTTGTCTCGTCAATCTCACTCCCGAGGTGGTCAGCACACCAGCACACCCCCGCCCTGGGGTAGCACTGGGTGGCGTTGAAGAAGCCATTGGGGTCACAGGTTGGGAGGTATTCATCCGGCAGATGGGTCACCCTGGAGTCTAGGACCAGCTGTAGGATTGTGGCTCGCAGGGACTGGCACGGCTTCTTGTAATCTATGGGATTGGTACAAGATAATATTACAAGGTTATAACAAGGGGATGACGCCAGGGTAAAGTATTAGGGGGGGGGCAAAAACTGTACCCAGACATTTTTGAGAAGCAAAATCAACAGTCCTCAGCTGCTGCTAAAAACTGATCTAAGGTGCAAATCGATGCAACAAGCAAAAAAGAGAACTGTATAGGGGGGCAAACTTATCAAGAAAACAGTAAACCCTGTCCCTTTCTGTATTTTAAAAACCAAGGGGGGGGGCACCACATCCCCACCCTGGGGTAACACTGGGTGGTATTGAAGAACCTCTTGGGGTCACAGGTTGGGAGGTATTCATCAGGCAGATGGGTCACCCTGGAGTCTAGGACCAGCTGTAGGATTGTGGCTCGCAGGGACTCGCACGGCTTCTTGTAATCTATGGGATCAGTACAAGATTATTACAAGGTCATAACAGGGTGGCGACAGGGTAAAGTTTCAGGGAGGGAGGGCCGAAAACTGTACCCAAACAATTTTGACAAGCCAAAAAAAGGTCCTCAGCTCCAGCTAAACACTGATCTAAGGTGCAAATGAATGCAACAAGCAAAAAACGGACAAACTTCTCAAGAAAACCCTGTCCTTTTCTGTATTTTCAAAACCATGGGGGGGTGGGGGGCACCACATCCCCGCCCTGGGGTAACACTGGGTGGCATTGAAGAACCAGGTGGGGTCACAGGTTGGGAGGTAGTCGCCTGGCAGATGGGTTACCCCAGCATCTAGGACCAGCTGCAGGATTGTGGCACGCAAGGACTCACACGGCTTCTTGTAATCTACAGGGGAAGTACAAGTTTATTACTAGAAATGTGACTGAAGATGATCGATACACCCGCCCTATCAGGAATGTAATTTATTGCCATAATATGCCATAACCAAATTTTGACTTTCGTGCTAAGGTGGGCCTCTGTACAAGCCAATTGTCCACAAGGATTTAAGTTGGAATTAAAAAGACTGGGCTATTTTGATGCCAAAGAAGAGGGGGAGGGGGAGGGGGTAGGGAGGAGCCCCCCCCCCCCAATCTCAGCACAAGATAACGTGATTGGTGCAAAATTTTTCACGCACATATAGTCTCATTTAAAGATACTGGCAAACATTTACCACAGTTTAAAAAATTGAGCTCCATAATCCTCCATGCACCAAATGTCTTTGATAAGGTCTAAAAATAAAGCCCTAGAAAAAAATTGCATTTCAAAATGATTATTTCGTGCTTTAAAAAAGTGAAAATTGTAAGTTGAACGGATTTACTTGCCCATTTCCTCCTATAGACTTAATGTGTGTGGATCTAGGCTATTTTTTACTCGCCACGAGAACTAATTGTTTATTCATTCATATCTTGCCAGTGGCAGCATATATTTCCAAACTTTTGTATTCTAGGGTGTTTACTTGTCCATTCAAACACTACTATGTAGCTCAGACATCAAAGTTTGACAATTTTTTAATTTGAAGCTCCACAATGTTAGCCTATTACTTTAAAGTACAAAATTACATACTATAATCCCTCGTTTATTTATGATGCAAATATATGCATGAAATCATACTTTTGCCAATAAATCACTAAAAAAAGTAATGAAATGCTACTTTTTGGCAGAAATATTCCTTACATCATTTCCAAGACTTTTGTGGAAAAGAAATTTCTGTATCAAACTTAATGTATGTTTTTTGTGTGGTTTTTTTTTATTTCTTATATACATACATGTATTTCTTTGTTTTCTGACCTTTTCTGTTTGAAACATGATTATGCTAAAATAAAGTAATTTCAGGCTTTGAAAATAAAAATAATCATATATATATATATTAGTTCATTGAAAACACACCATTTGTATTGACTTTGTATCTTGTGAAAACTGATGATCAGTAATTACCTAAAATTTGAAAAATGCAACTGAGAGTTAAAGGGAAATGACATGATTACAAAAAGTTGATGACTACGAAATCTGCACTGCAGAAACTTTAAACAGTACACTTGAATCTGGGAGCATTGAGTTATAAATCAAGGACTACTTCCAGGGTTGGCAATTTCCCGGGAAATACCTGTATTTCCCACCCAGGCGGGAAATACTGGGAAATACCTGGGAAATATGTGGGCTATACTTAGCAGTGTATTCTTGAAGTTGTACAATGTCAACTGAAAAGGCCATGGGCAAATAAACAAATAGAACCAAAGTTTGACGTTAGCTGTCACTAGGTTCAATATGTGAGATACAATTGCAACATATTTAGACTGGCCGATAGGAAAGTCGAACACAGCAGCAGAGAAAGATAGAGCTGGAATGGTCTCTCAATGATTTTCATTTTTTAAAGCAACTTAATGATTTTTACACTGCAATTTTTTTCAGGCTTCATTTTTAGACTGTATCAAAGCACTGTGCATGGGGAATCATGTATGCCTTCGACTTTTTTTAACTGGAAAACTTGTTATACAGTGCCTTTAAGGGCAAATTGGGGTACACTCATTGCTATCAAACTGATACTGAATATTCTCATCATCCGAACACAGAGAACATGCTTCACTTTGCTTTAGATGGAAGTGCATGTAATCTAATATATTTGTAACTGAAGCAAAACCACAGGCAAATGCCTAGCAGGCAGTTCAGTTTCATTTGCTTGTTCTCTCTTTTGTCTTTCTTCATGCACTAGCTTAAATATAGCAGTAGGCGTAATTTGTGTGTACTTATCACCACAAAAGCCATATGAGTTTTCAATAAATAAGCTTGATATCATAACACAGGTGGTTTGAATTAAAAGTGTAAATTCTGAGATTTATACATAGAATGCCATAATGATATCTTGACTATCTGATTACAATGTTTAATATCACAAAGTGTTCAGATTTATGTTTTGCCTTTTTCGTTTAGATTTGATTTTTTTCTTTTTTATGATCACATAATTAAATTTATTCCCATTGCCTACAATTATCCCACTCAACCCAGGTGCAGGGACATTAGCAAAAACTCACATTTTACCGCTAATAAGGTCATCGCACTAATCATCATTACAGTTTCACATTTTATCTACTTAATTAAATTTTAGTCACAATCAAAAAGGATTGAATTCTCATTTTTTATCAGGTTCATCGGGGCAAGTCAACCAAAATTTTGATTTGTGCATGTAATTGTATTAATGTGCTTTGGGGCATGTGCAAACACACATATTTCTGATACCATATCTTGTTAAAGGGTTGTAATAATTAGTTTGATATTACAGAAATACAGCTTCTACGATTGTTGTGACAAATGGAATTAGACAAATTTGATATTGTGAGTGCCCGATTTGCAGGGCTCGGCTGACATAATACCTAAGTGAGAAACCACAGGCACTTCATTTTCCTCTACAGTTCGTTTATCATATTTGGCATGAATATTACCAGGAATGAGTGACTCATTGGAATGATTATGAAGAGTATAAATACTTTGACAGATGACTGGTAATTTGACATTTGTTTGTCCAGTAGAAAGTACCTCCTTGTAGCATTCGTTGTAATATTGTGTAATATGGATATTTCTTTAAGCCTGCATGAAGTCTTGATACAATATTTATTGTTAAATAAAACAGTCTTGCCTGTAGTCATAGCATGTGAAACAAAAAGTGATGCGATATGTGTGTATACATATATGTGATAGAAATGGCTGAATTAATCGTGTGTCTAGATGTGACGAACTGAAATGTGCAATAGAAAGCACATACTTTGCTCGTTAAAATGTTGTACTTACATTCCTTAGCTTTCAGACATTCTACACAATGCTACAAGGAGGACAGACTGCCCAGACTCGCTCACATACACTTTTGTGTAGGAGAATGTTGGATTTTTCTTCTCGATCAGAATTAAATAAACAAATAGTAGTATAAACCCGTTAGCTACCGGGAACCGGATGTTACCCTGTGTTAACTCTATGCCGAGTTTCAGAAATCTCGGATCACGGCGTTAAGTGCCATAGGTACGCCGATATTACACTTAATTGGAATATTATAGAAATTCTTGTCTTGCCCTGACATACTTCCTGGACCTTAGAAAGACAAAACTGGCTCAATAATCAATTTACCATTGGTTCAATAAAATGGCCCTAAAATAGAAAGTTTCAACCAACAAGGATTCTTGGTGTCATTCTACTCTCAAAAATTCAGATGAACCAAATAAAGGATGAACAATTAATTTGAGAAATGACTGTAATTGCATAAATATAACTGCACTTTTTTTTTGGGGGGGCGGGGCACCCTGCTATATTATTATTTATAGATTTGTGGCATTTTTATTTGAAGGGATTATCATTAAATGAGGTAACTATCTTTCCCTTCAAAAAGCCCTACATGTCCAAACAAAAACTTTGATTTAGGACATTTTCTTTACCATTTTCACAATAAAAGCAAAATAAAACATGTTCATGTCTTCTTGCCAAGTTTCTCAAATTGGCCCCAGCAATGTCTTAGCTGCATGTGTCTGTGTGCGTGTGTGTGTTTGTAAATGCTGCAAACGGGGAGCATAAGGTATGACACTCCACATTCGCTGGGGGACTATCCCGGAACAGGGACGGTCCATGTGGTTCTAGAATCTAGACCTAGTAGTGCAAATGCTTGCAAATCTTTGAAAAGCATCATCATGAGGGCATCATTTTTTTTTTACTGGCCACAAAATCGTCTCCAATGCAGGCTTAAAAATCACACAAAGTTTTTGACACATGGGTCCCAGTTGGATGAGTATTACATCCCGACAACAGTTGAAAATACTGCATATGTGCGTGCGTGAGTGCGCGCGCGTGTGTGTGTGTGGTGTGTGGTGTGGATGTGTGTGTGTTGTGCCACGTGCATGGATGCATTCATGCAACTTTTCTTCTTCAATAACCTGTGATAGGTATTTCCAACTACAAACTTCAATGCACAAAACAGTAAAAAGCACCAACAATACAAAGTAGCATTTGATTTGCCATTTCTAGTTGTTAATTGTCATAAATATATTAGCTGCATTCTTGTTACAGAGGCAGCCCACTGATTTGGTTTCATTTCCAATGTGTCATCTGGTTGGGTTGACCACCAAACATTCAATCAACAAGGAATGCTCTTGAAATGCCGTTTCTTCTAGTAACTATAACATTTCCAGTTTTACTGTAAGTTTCAGTGGAAACTTGAACTTGAAGTTACAAGTAGATTATTCACATGACAACATCTTCTCTTCGCCCCCCCCCCATACATACATGGGCAATCGCATTAGATTATTGTCGTCACAGATGTGTGTTTACAACCCTTCCATAATACTCGAAAATGTATTAAAATGTAACTGGATTACATCTTCACACATTGAGTGGTCAATCTCCATTAAAATGTGACATTAGTCTTTAAAATTCCAAACAAATAAAGTAAATGATACATTTCGTTACAATATTTTTTTCATTGTTGATTTTTGTTTTGCAGATAGCTGGGACCTGCATTATGGACTTCTTTTCTTCCTACCAGATATAAACATTACTTCAATGTTAATAAATGATTATTAACCACAAAAAAAATAATGCCTGTTTGCATAACACAAAAGTAATAAACATGGATTAATAGTATGGCATAAAAATAATACGAGTAATGCTTTAACTAACAAGTAGAGGGGTATGTACAACATAGCTTCACAATAAGCAGTTCTTTTCAAATTTTGTTTTGTAATAAAAGCTGCATTTTCAGACGCTAGTTAACTTAAAACAGGACTCTGTGTTTAACATGCGTGGTCGTTTATAGCACCATGGTTCACTGAACATAACAAAAACATGAAATACATAACCCAAAAGTAACTTCGCTTTTTACAAGAAACTTAAAAAACATAATCAGTAATGTATAAACACTGATCATTGCAATTTGGGAAGATTTCTGAACCCAAGGAGTTCATAAAATACCAATCATAGATTCCAGTCCTTTGGGTAAACTTACTCCCTTGAAGCAAGCATATTATTTTAAAGTTGTGGATTTTTATCGTTTTTGTGTCAGAAAACTAACACATATAAAAATTCAAATATCTAATTGGTTTGCCCATATTTAAACTGACACAAATATGTATATTGTCCTTTCCACTGGCATGACATATGATGTTGCCAATTTGAACAAATTTCATTTTCATGGAGAATTTCAGTCTCTTTTCGATGCTTTTATGTTTGAAAACTTGAGCTTGCCGATCAAAGGCGTCTAATCAGCTCTGATGAATTTGGGAGAAAAGGACATTTCTTTTGCCGGAGATTGTAACACGTGCCTATGGGAAAATTGAACTAAAACATTTTTGCATGTTGGGTATTGTCTGGGCCAATTAGTGCCAATTTTTATTCAGTAACTAGACAAGTGCGTTAGCTAATGTAAACTGATGGCTTTAACTCATTTTCACGAAAGTGGATTTAGCGCCTTTGGGTTGCAAGCTCTTCATATATAGAAGTTATGGTAAACTTATATTATTCAGTCAGCCCTAACTTGTCTTCAATACTTACACTCATGAAAACCTCCTATGAAATTTGTCTGGCAGTTAAGTATTCAGGATGTTGTTCTTATTCAACAGATGATTTATGCAAGTTCATAATGACCACTGAAAATTAAGCTTATATTAAAGCCTTGCTTAATGAAATGAGGACCACATGCTGGAACTCAACAAATACAACAGGGATGTTGAAAAATACTTGATTTTGAAATAAATAACAGTTGGTTTACATGTGCTCATTCAACATGCCATGGGTTGTAGGATGTATATGCGTTTTAAAAAATTGAGAATTTCTTCTACATAAACCATATAAAACTATACAAAGAACTGAATTAACTGGGCATTGTTAATAGAATTAATATTTAATTATTAACTAAATATGCCTAATTACGGAAATTCATCTAGATAGAGCATCATTTGATAAGTTTACAGCTGTTGTATAATGTGCACTCTAATTTAAAAAGATTATCATGAGTAATATGAATTAGTATCAACATTCAACTACTTTTACAACTTAGCACCCAATAAATGTTACAGTAATAATTATTATGCATTATGCAACACACAGACCAGCGAACTGAAATTGTTTTCGTTACAAGTGGGACTGACAAAGCATTCTGCCATGATTTATATGTCAATTCACATAAGTTTTGATACATGACAATTCTTAATAGGGATATAATCTCACAAAATTAGATTACAGAGCTTAATTGATAAACTATAGGCATCTGGAGAAGACTGGGGATCATGATAGATCAATAAACCAATCTTTTCCTCATCCAGTAACATATTTGGGATTTTGATCTCTTACGTGTCTATGTTCAAAATATTCAAAGTACAGCAATTTCTCTTGCTTTGTACTGCCAAAGTTCCCTGACTCATTAACCTGATTATTTTATTTTGACTATGATGAAAAACGTGAAACAAGAGCTGGACATTTATATATTGATATTGTGTTTTCAGTACCAAATCTGTGTTGAGAATTTGATATCATTGATTACGTTGAAAGAAGAAAAGTTCTACATGTTGATTGAGATGAAAAGTTCTCTTTTGAACAACAAAAACAACAGGAAGCTAAAAAAAAAAAAAAAGAGTAATGCATAGATGTTTGATTGACAGACTGGAATATCGATCGGGTCTGTAGACTTTGTAAATGAATTCCAGTTTAATACTTATTTTCCTTTGGAAGGCAAATTTAATCTATTACATATTTTTGCACTGTGTCACTTTGAAAATCTGTTCTATATTTTTTGTCTCTAATGATCCACCTCTTTTAGAATCTATCAACCCTTATTTCAATTCATAATATATACAAGTTGGTCAAAATTCACACATCTTCTTGGCAGTAATCAATCCAAATCCCTAACCACTTGACATCTGCCCGCACAAACTTTTCAATATACATTCAAGTTACTTGTACAAACGCTTATAAATCCATAATTTTACCAGTATGTTTGTTGGTCCTTCCAAAGAGTAAAAAATTTCGACACATTGACCCCGATCACTGCCAAAGTAAATGGTTGGTGCTACTCATCCAATAGTCATTTCCTGTACCCACCCCATGTAAACTTCAAACACCACTAGAAATGTGTTCATTCCTCCCGATTTGTCTTTATTCGTCGGCTACCCCCAACATCTGATCAATTCTGGAACCCGGTCCTATCAGTGCATCTTGGTCATTATTCCATTATGTGCCTAAATGCTACAGGAGATTGTGAATAGTAAAGCCATCTTATTCTCATTACACCCTTTGTTACCATTTGGATCATTGCTACCCCACCCAGTATCCCACGCTGACACAATGCACCCGCTTTATCCACCGCTGACACCAATGTACCCACCAATCCCACTCCTGACACCACACTTTCATCCCTTCCCTCATTTCTTCTTGCCTTGCCAGTAGGGAGTGTTCTGTGACGCAGATGTAAGGCAGCATCTTCAGAAGCTGTTGTTTCCTTACTGTTAAGAGGTCAATTCTCTGTATTCTAGTAGGCGGCGCTGATTCGTCCTGTTTCTTCTTCTCCTGCGCATATCCTTCTTGACTTTGTCAAGCGTTCATGAGCTGTGAGGAGAAAGTTAGAAGAAGAATTTATAAAATGAGAAGGTACTCTGTTATCAAAGTTCTCAGCAATTCATGAAACAAAAAATTCCCCCTTTATTCTCTGAATTTGAGTAACAATGCCAGGATATAATTTGACCTATTTCTTGCTTCACCTTTTTCTTTCTTGCCTTATGCTCAAGTGGCTGAGAAGTCGGACCACTCGATAAGAAAATTCCTCGATTCTTTCCCAATTTGGAAAAAAGGGAAGGGAGTCTTTTTCCAGTGCTGATTTCCAGGTTGGCAGGAAATTCCTTGAGTTCAACATAATTACATAAGTCTCATACACAATCTTGTATGTATCACAAATTGAAAATTATGAAAATCAGAAGTATGGAACAAAGATACATTACATTAGATTTCAGTTATGCTGGGAATGACTAATTTTCCTCAACAAGGCCATCTACAACTGCCTAATATTAAACCATGACTTCCTCCTTGATTTCTTTAGCTTAAGTTTTGTTGTGAAGATTTTACTTCACAACATCCAGATTAATCATCCTACAGTTTCACACTTCACATCTTTCTGCAAAATGGCCTAAACAATATCTTTAAAACTGAAACATGAAACAATAAAACAAGTGTGAAAGCTTCACAATCTTCTCTTTGACGACAGAATTTTACCGTACATCCTTCTCCATCTGTTTGAGTTGTGATTCCTGGACTTTGGGACACGTTCACAAAGATTGGTTCTCATTTTGTCCTCATTTGACTTGCAGCTGTTTGATTATGTTCTTCACTGTTGAGTTCTATTTTCTTGTAACTGCACGGAAGTGAAAAAATATATGAGTGATAAGCATTACATGCAGGCAGACAAGTGTGCTTACATTGGAGACTGTAAAGGTGTTTTTTTTTTTTTTTTTTTTTTATTTTTTTTTTTTTGTTTTTTTTTTTTTTTTTTTTGTTGTTATTGATCTTTACTTGCCCTCTTTTTTTTTTTATGAAAACTTACTTTCAAGTAGCATTAATGCCCTGGGTAGAGAAAGTATTATGGTGGAACATTAAGTGTCTTTCCTCAGGGCATACAAATGATGCAATGGGATTTATTCAGGATCATAGGCACAGAATCCACAGTCTTATCAACTTGGCCACAATGTTTCCGTGTAACTACGGACTGACTGATACAAACACTACAAAGTTTTTCAAATTAAGGGATTCTTCACAGAGATCTAAAGTGTTATCAACCAATCATATGGCATTTCCATGGTAACTAGGACTGACCTGATTGGGTTGTTGTCAGCGGCCGTGTCCATGAATCCCATCTCCTCAACTTGCAGTGCGTCGTAGAGTCGTAGTACGCGTTGTGCGGTCTCTCTATTGCAGATCCTCCATGTTGGGTGCGATCACATCTCACGGCTTGACAAGTCACAGTGATTCTCGTTTCTCAAACTATAGAGGATAATTCACAGTATTATGTCAAAGATAAATCAACAGTATGGTCCAAGCTGGAGAATCTATCAAAAGTTCACCATTTCCTTGGACTCAAGTGGAAAGCATACTATCCGTATTAGAATACTGAAATGCTCACCTTAATGTATTTTTTTTTTTCCATTGTTGCCTGGGTTGGCAATATTCACAGTTTTACATTGTCCCACTATATATTTCTTTGTTAGTTTAGTATTTGATAGCATAAAATGTCTACGGTGTTATAAACGGGAGTTTCTGCTGTTTCACCTCTGTTCATACCAACAGTGTCATTTTCAGAATACCCCAAATATGAATAAATGGCTTTTAAGTGGTTTCTGCTTTCAAAAAGTCAGTAATATAAGGCCAAGATCTTTGCTATTTGGCTACAGCTTGGAGGAGGAGAAGGGGCACATTTAATCATCACAAACTTTTTGTTGGATTAGACAAACTATTTCCTTCTATTGAAAAAAGAAAATACTGAAGACATTTTTTTTTTCAAACAATTATTCAATAATTTATTCAATGTCATGAAACATTAAGACAATGTGGGGGTCATTAATTCCAGAGTATCATACATATCTGATATATCCGTAAATAAATGCAACACCGGGCATCACAACTGAAAGGTTATGATTTGTATTGACAGATAAAATTCACTGATCACAAATTTCCCTGCCTTTCCCATTTCCAACCCCTGGGGAATAAAATGGGAGAATATCTACCTTGTTACAACCCCCATGGGTACTGTCGAAGCTCCTGACCATTGTTTCCCATCTTCATTCCGCTGTACTTCCGACAACGCGAATGGAAGATGACCCTGCAAAGGGTGGAAAAACATGCATCAATTGTAGAGTATAGTTTGGAATCATCTTGGCAGGGGGGGGGGTAGGAGGCAGATCAACTCATTTTTATGCCTGCAGCGCTTGCGATCTAGGTTTTGGAGTTGTGATGGGCTACTCATACATGTATAAACAAAACATAAATTGAAGAAAATTTAAATTGTGAGTAGGCGACAAGTCCAAAATTTCTTCAACTGGCAAGGTTTTTCCTTTCAGTTTGCTTCTGTTATACACTTAAATGATGTTTAATATGGAAGGACAGACTCTATTCTGATGATGCTAATGACTGACAGAATTAGCAGCTTTGGCCACCAGAGGGCTCCTGTAATTCTATGGTCCGCACGGAATTCAGACCCTAACATTTTTTTATTGTTGCAAAAAGGTACTAGCATAAAAAGTATTAAGTATTCAAATATTCAGGTTTTGGCAACATTTACCACAGGTTAAAAAAATCTGAGCGTTCAGATTCCCCTGCTTACATTGTCTTTGATAAGCGTCTAAAATGATGCTCGAACAAAAATTGATTTCAAAATGTCATTTAGTGCTTTAAAAAGGTGAAAATCGTAAGTTGATATGATTCACCTGCCCATTTCTCCCATAGACTTACTGTTGTGTACACTTGCGCTATTTAAACTCGCCCCGAGTTTTAATTGTTATTTAATGCATAACTTTGCCATTTGGCCATGATAACTTTCAAACTTTTTATTCTAGGGTGTTTATTTGTCCATATACGACTACTGTGTATTCAGATATCAAAATTGACAATTTGTTAATTGAAAGCTCACAGTGTTAGCCTATCACTTAACTTTTATGATACACTATGACCATTTGCATAATAAATATTACGGTAAATTACACAACTAGATGAAGTTTTCACACTGATGAATTATTAAACAAAAGCCATTTATTCCATTTTTTCTCATATTTAACACTTTTTGGACAACCAGTGATTGATAATATGTCATATTTTTGTCTATATTTTGAACAATCAAGGGATTTTTTCTACTGTACAATAGCAATTTAATAATTGGTCATACTTTTGCTTCATGCTTTCAATGATTATTAATAAAATACATTCTGGTTTATAACACTTTAATTTCTTTTCTCAAATACAAAGGGAATAGAGGACCTCCAAACAAACTTGTATAAGAATGGTAGGTCTTACATTCATGGTGAGGTGCAGTTCTGAGACGTTCATCGTCGGTAGGAACTGGTATATTTGGACCCATGCTGAACCAGCCTCACTCATGATCTATGACAAATGGAGAGAAGAGGAATTCAAATAGTCTATTTTTACTTTCATAAGATGATGATTTATCAGTTACCTACTACAGACAATTTTCTGTCAATGGAGCATGTTTAATATTCGAGATAAAAAGAGGGCGTTTACCCACTAACGCTCAACAAAGAACCATTAATGTATCTCAAACGAGATTACACAATCCCACAGACCATCAAAATCTTATCCTCAGCACCTGTCGTTGTGGAGATAAACAGTAATGGATACTCAACTTCTCATACATTTCTACACCAACATCACCTTAAAACAAATAAATTCAAACTTTTCCAATAAAATTAGTTCATCCATATATATACACCCTACCCAAGATGTCTACAAACATCATGTTGATCTTTTACCTCATGTCAACTTCAGAGAAGGCAGGAGGTGTATGGGAAGGAAGACAGGGAAGGAAGACAGGAAAGGGAAGGAGGAAGAGGTGTTTTTTTGTTAAGGGCTCTGATCAGTAGCATGTAATCAAGTGCCAGAAGTGCAAGTTGTGAGTGAATGCAAAATATGGCTACCTGCCTGAATTATTTCAGGTTAATTGCCTATAAGAACAATCTTTATCCAGTTGCATTCAGATAGGTGTGCTATGTATTCAACTGTTATAGCGTATTATGATCTCAGATGCAACGGATGAGAGAAATCCCAAATTTCCCAGACGTTCAGGGGGAGTGGAGAAGTGAGCGCGACCCAAGAACATCTTGCCACATCATACCATTTCACAATCTACTTAAAGTTTACATCTGCCAGCATGACAAATAGAGAAACTGCTGCTAAAATTGGTGATATTCTGACACACAAAGCACACAACCAATCCAGGATATTTCTGACAGGAAATGGTTTACTCAGTGTCTTGAGACCTCGCGGAAAGAATAAGTTTAATAACACATTCCACAAACATGCTACATGTATGTGTGAGTCATACGTCAATCATAAACATGCCAAAAGACAGCATTCATGAATGGTACAGGAATCTGCTAAATATTGCTGTAATTTCCAGCTTTCTAAACAAGGTGTTCATGTGCACGAGTTTCGCCTGATTATCGCCGATCAATAAACATGCAATGTGACATTTTGACCCCGAAATGTTTGGTTCCAAGTTGAACAAAATTTGATGCAGAATTACATCATTGACTTTTGACCATAGATGACCTTTTGACCTCATCATCCTCATCAACACACTATGTGGTATTACTCAAGATCATTTGTACCAAGTGTGAACCATTGATGCAGATAAAAGAAATGAAAGTTAATTTCATGGCCTCATATCATTTTTACCTTTGGGACCCCTATATGACCTTTGACCTCATCATCCTCATCAACAAACATGTGTATTACCCAAGGATCATTTGTTACCAAGTGTGAACTCAATTTGATGCAGAAAATAAAGAAATGAGAGCAAAAAGGTTAAACAAACTTTAACATTTTCGTAACAGACTAACAGACCAAACAGACCACAGACTAACAGACCAACAGACCAACAGACCAACAGAGCACAGGAAAAGTGATTACATAGGTCCTCTGCGAACTTCGTAGGCAAGACAAAAATGTGAGACATTTGGAGCATCATCACAACTTACTGAGAATAATCAACTAATTTTTATTTTAAAAAATCATATTTTTAAGGAACAAAACAAAAGTATACAGTAGCCACAACAAATATGTTTTGTTAGCGCAGAACATATTTTTTTATTATGTTTCCAAAAGCAATTAAAGTGCTTAATCAACTATAAAAAAAAAACTAGAGCAATTCGGCTGCGCCGCCGATGGGGCTATGCCTTCGCACCCCCGTCCAATTCTCAATCTTTGACCGTTTCAACTCTGAAATTTCATTTTATGCCCCATTAATACATACTTCACCAAATTACATCATAGTCCATAAGCTGTTCTCACAAGTTATCGTGGTAAAGATATTAAGTATGGGTCCTTGACCTTTGCCTTTACCCTTACCCAAAAATATATCAATTCATTGGTACCTTATAACACTACTTCACCCAAGTTACATCAATATCGATAAGCCGCCTTCTCATTGTTCATCGCTGGTAAGACACTAAGTATTGAGCCTTCTGCCTTTGACCTTTGACCTTTTATACCCTGAAATCTGATCGTTTATGGTCCTTATAATACATCTTGCACCCAAGTAACATCCAAAATCAGACCAGCCTTCTTAAGTTAACATGCGTAATGAGCCCAAATCAGATATCTATCAGGCCTCAGTGACCTTTGACCTTTTCAAACCTCCAAAATCTATTCAGTTTCATTAGGTCCATTACAAAACATACTTCAGCCAGTTACATTCAAATCCAACATGCCTTTCTTAAGTTTTGTGTGATAATGAGCCAAATCATGACATGTTTTAGCCCTGCTGACCTTTGACCTTTCACCCCCAAATCTAATCAGTTCATTGTTGCTCATAATACAATACTTCACCCAAGTTACGCACAAAAATGCCGACGGCCATTCCAGTTTATCACGGTAACGAAACCCAAATCAGCACATATTTCAGGCCTGTGACACTTTGACCTTTGACGCTCCAAATCTTATCAGTTTATCGTTGCAATCATAGTACATACTTCACACCTAAGTTACATCAAAATCCAACTGGGCCATTCTCCAATTATCGCAGTAACGAGCCAAGTCAGACTATTTAAGGTCCAGGTGACCTTTGACCTTTGATCTTTCAACCCCAAAATCAAATCAGTTCATTGTTGCCTTCATAATACAGACTTCAACCCAAGTTACATCAAAATACGACCGCTGTTCACAATTTTCGCGGTAACGAACCCAACAGACATGATTTTGGCCGATGGTGACCTTTGCACCTTTGACCTTTTGGAGTCCAAATCTAATCAGTCATTGGTGCCCCTCATAAACATAACTTCACCCAAGCTACATAAAATTCAACTGGGGCCGTTCTCAGGTTATCGCCGGTAACGACCAAACAGACATATTTTAGGCCAGTGACCGTTGACCTTTCAGCCCTCCAAAATTCTAATCGGTTTATTGGTGCCTTATAATACATACTTCACCCAAGTTACTCACAATTTTGCCGACCAGCCGCTCTCAAGTTATCGCAGAGATGGTTCGCGTACGCAGCCCAAATCAGACTATTTAAGGTCCGGTGACCTTTGACCTTTTGACCTTTGAACTCCAAAATCTAATCAGTTCATTGGTGCCTCATAATCATACTTCCCCACGTTACATGAAAATTCAACTGGCGTTTCTCAAGTATATGCGTAACGAGCCCAAATCAAGACATTATTTTTAGGCCTTGGTGACTTTGGACCTTTTGACCTTTTCAGCTCCAAAATCTAATCAGTTCATTGGTGCCTGCATAATACATACCTCACCATGGTACATGACAATCCGACCAGCCGCTCTCAAGTTATCGCGGTAACGAGCCCAATCAGACATATTTCAGGCAGCTCATGCTTGGCCAGGCCCAAAGACTGAATTGCGCATGGCACACAATATTTCGGACCATGTATCCTAATTAGCCAGAGCTATACAGCACCAGGAAGGTCGAAGAATGTTGCTGAATGGTTGGAATGATGCGCCACCACACAGGCGTTTTCACCCTTTCTCTTTTCGATGAAGTCTGTTGTTCTTTAACCGTGGCTGATGTTCTGTTCTCAACACGACCTCTGCTTACGCCATTCCAGGACGGGTGCTTTGACCTTTGACCTTTCAGCTCCAAAAATCTAATCAGTTCATTGGTGCCTCATAATACAACTTCACCCAAGTTACATGACAATCCGACCAGCCGCTCTCAGTTATCGCTCCTATGGTACGAGCCCAAATAAGACATATTTCACCCAGTGACCTTTGACCTTTGACCATTTCAGCCCTCCAACAATCTAATCAGGGTTCATTGGGATCATGTACATACTTGGTCCTAGTTACATCAAAAATCCGATCGGGGTTTCTCCAGTTATCGCGGTCACGAGATCCCGGTAACGGACGGTCGGCGGACAACCCGAAACATGATGCCCTCGGCAAACTTCGTTGCGCGCAGCGCATACAAAAAACATTTATTTCAATCATTAACGTTACTTTACACCATTAATTTACTTATTTAAGCATTATTAAGTTATTTTGGTTATGCAGTGCACATTCCACCATGGGCTTTGCAGGTGTACTTTATACATCAACATTACTTCACTTATGGAATTATTTTGTTCAAGTATATCTTCTTGACATAATTGATAAACTGAAACTTTTTACATTAGTATTAAGCTATATTCACACCAATTCTTGGTAAAGGCACAGGCTAGCACAAATTGAAACATGAAAAATAATTTAATAGTTGTACTGCAACATTATGGCCTTGGGGCAGTATCATAGGATTATCCTTTTAAGCAATGCCCCTTCAGTATGCATTCAAAAATCGCTACTGATATCTACTCTTGTAGTAAACTTTGCCGTAAATTATTTATCGTTACTTTGATCTTCAATTGTGTTTTATACTGAGCAAAATTTAATTAATGAAAAGCAAAAATGGCAACTCAATCCCAAATTCTGACCTTGATTTTGAATTTATGAAGCCATCGCTCTTGAGGAAGATGCGTGCTCCGCCTTAGCGGATTGATCGGGAAATGATGTTGACCTTACTGCTCCGTTTCTTCATGGCTGACGAGGTCAAGGACTTCAGAGTGACCAGTGGGCGGCGATGAAGTAGTAGGCAGGCGTGGGTCGGGGTGCTCATGCTACATGGGAACCCTCGGGCGCGATCTGATGCTCCTCCTGGAGGGCTAGGTTTCAAACTAGACTGTCAATGTACTCCACGTGTGAGCTTGATAGCTGCTCAACCAAAACAAACAGATTGTCATTTCGTTTTTCCTTTCTTAGAACACGATACACTTATTTATAATGACAATTATATGGATTTTTCTACTTGGAGGGGGAACTACTGTAATGGAATGAATTTCAAATACGGGAATCCGATTTTCATACATAATCACTTATTGGCTATGCTGGCAAAGCCTCAGGCAAGCCTTTGGGCGAGCTTCTCAATTTTTTTTTTGACAGGCCATGCTATGCACAAGCAAATTAATATGTTCGTAAATTGACTTATAATGGCATGCAAGTGACTCAGAAAAAAAAAGATTCCAAGAAATATATGAAAGTCTGAGATAAAATACGATAAATAATAAATAAATTTAAAATACAGTTACATAAACAAATATATCCTTCTACTGTCCTAGTACTTTCAATAAAGCAGATAATGATCACTATTTCATTTCACAAATGTGAATGATACAAGTGCTCATTACGTATATGCAACTGATTGATGATTGATTGTGACTTGATTTGATTGATTGATTGAGTGATTGATTGTGCCTTAGCCTGAGGAGGCTGTAGGAGCTTCATGCACTGTTCTCTAGCGAGTCCACACCATTGCCATTCGCTGTATGACGTTGTCCACCAGCTGACAATTTTCAGCGACATTAATTTCAAAGCTCAACCAACAAAAAAAGCAATTTAAACAATAATTTTTGATTTTGATTCTTAGCAATGATTTGGAAAACCAACATATTGTTGACAATTACTGAATAAGTACAGTTAGGCGCTACACTCAGGGACAACATTGTTTTTATGAAAACTTTGTTGAAGATTATTAGCGCAAGTTAGTTTTGGCATAGTTTTGTTAATTTGAAAAGCTTTATGCCCAAAGCAGTCACTTCACACCAATAACAGATCTGTATGTCTATCTTTTTTTCTCTTTTTTATGATTGAAAAAATCTTGCATTAGAGATAGATAGGATAGATCAGATCCGATCTGTCATCAGCTGAGGTATATTTGATTACCTTAACACCTTATAAATTAAAGCTTTGGTGCTATACTGTAAATGTAGTCAAAAATCTTGACCCCCCCCCCCCCCCCCAAGATTTGGTTAATAACTAAAAAAAAAACTAAAGACATTCATGAATCTGTATTGAGTGTGGTATGACCGTGCGGCATAAAAGCTTCAATAACAAAACTATGGCCTAAACTAACTTAGTTGTTTGTACCAAAACATCCATTTAAGGATGATATACAGGATTTGAATATCAACCACAAAATACCAGCTGCTAATTTTAACTCTCTTCCTTGTGATTTGATCTCCAAATCAACTGTGTGTGACGAAGTCAAGTTTCAGTCGAACCATTGGTCTCTTGAGTTCTGAAACAATAAACAGAATTCATCGCTGCGTGCGGTCTGAATAAGCTGCACAAAGTACTAAAATAATAGTATTAATTACAGTATTATTGCCATACATTTTAATGAATACTGTTTTAATATCAGCACTGATATCTATTAAAGAAAATAAATTTTAGAATATTATCAGTTTGAGGTATTATTACTATTAAAGGAGTAGCAACTAGATCACAGGTGCCACGTCGAGTTTGTATACAGGTGTAGATAACCATAGTACACGAACTCATATCGTATACCAGAAATCTTGTGAAACACCACAAACCATACGCTTTTACAAATGACTACTCGACTTCTTAACACCTAACTAGTATCATGTGTACACTGAAAACCATGATTCTTCCCTAAACTGGAAATTGAACTTTTTGTTTATACGAGTAGGCTACGATTCCCATTCCTATCATTGTTAATGTTCATATATCAATTGATCACAGTAACTGAGACTGTGTAATCTACAATGACATGTATACACAGTTCTGCTTACAATAGACTTTCTAATAATGGCGAAGTAAAATTACTTCATTTTGTTTATGACTAAAGACACTTTCTCCTTGTTAACAACCCGTTCAGACCAAGCCAGAGACCAACATGCCTTCTGTAACTTGCGTTAAAGTATGCCAAGAAAGGTCAAAGTTCAATTGCCCCTCAACATGTTACACATAACATGTACACAATAGCCATTGCATGATATACATACATGTTATGCAGCTACATTACACATGATTGACCTGAAGGAATTCAAAGCGAATTGACTGATTCTATGGCATGGCTTGCCTTTTATGCTTCCTTTCGGAGGAGATTATATTGAATCAGCTAAAGAGGAAGGCGTGGGATAACGTCAGTAACACCGAACTTCCCGCGACTTTCCAGTTTTACTATCCTTTTCCCTGCAGAGTCAGAGCCATTACAGTGTATACCAGTATATACTGATTCAAAATTTTAGCAACAGTTGAACGATTTAAGATTGATACCAGACAGGACCTAATGTTCAGTTCTATATGTATTATGCTCTCTTCTAAGTCTTAATAATACTACATTTATAATTCTTCCCTTGTTGTTACAGGAAAATCTGCAGGGTTTACTTACAGATACTAAGTTGTACGTTGGAATACACATCGCACTTTAGCATCTACCTAAAAAACATGTATGATAATTTTTTCTTCTTTAGTAAGATGTTGTTTAAAAAATATTACTGAATTTTGTTCACTGTGAACTCAGTAGTACCATGTACAGTCACCATCCAAAATGTGTGATGAAATTTAATGAAAATTTAGAATTTAAATCGCAGTTACTTACTGAAAAAACAAATCTTTGAATGTTTACAGATCCCGACAGACTAGTTGGAAGTCTTTTTGCACTGTTAGACCTTTGACTTTTTTTCTTCTACTACCATGCTACACTAAATAGCTGGGCGCAAATTACTTCAACAACATTTTTTTAAAAGAACTTTGAAGTTAGTAATTTACAGGTAATTTATGTTTGAATGTGTGCATGTAATTATTAAACAGACATGGCACAGAATTTACAATACAGACTCTCCTGCCGCTCCCCTGCCCTCCCCACTCTGCCTCGGAAAAAACGTGAACTAATGGTGCTGCTGTGCATGTATGCCTAATTCAAAGCAGTATGCAATCATTCAAAGTTCAAAAGGTAAAGCATACCAACAATGATGTACAATGGTTTACTAATGGTTATCCTTACCATATGTATTGTTGGAGCTAACTGGACACCAGCCTGTAAATTGTGTGTTGCTCTGTACTCCTCAAACTCGCTGTGCTTGAGAAGAGTGTCCATCATGAGTTGATTTACCTAGCGCCAGTCTCACCTAATTTTGAGAAAATGGGTGGAAAAACAATGTTCATTCAGTAAATACATAAATAACTGATGGGTAGAGAAACTGTTTTATTTACACCATTACAGTGAATAGTTGTAACATGCCCAGCATACATGTAGAAGCGTTTAAGTTGTTGTAAGTCAAGTCTTCATGGTGAAATCAAGAAGATCATTTGACATACTATACAGGTCCATAAGTCCTTTTCTGAATGCATGGCCAAGGTCCTCAAGTAACGTACAATACACATCATTATTTAGTAATCATAATCATATTACACACAAATAATACTTCATACGTCAACAATGGGGCATTCTTCTGGAATAAATCTTACTACAGAATGTGCACATGTTGCTCAAATGGTACACAATCCCAACGCCCCCCCCCCCCCCCAAAAAAAAAAACAACAGTCACACACATACACGCTTATGGCGCTCTGGTGTGCCCAAAATTGTGAATTACTTAACTATATTGATGAGAGATAATAATCAGAGTTCACTTCCATTTATTACATCATATTTTGGAAAGTATGGATTAAAGTCCAAGTTTAGCCTTTGGATTTCTTTTTTATTGAAAGCTTTATGCCCTAAGTCACATCACACCAAAAACAGATTCTGAATGTCTTCGTTTTTGTTTAAATATCAATTAATGAAAATTCTCGGGGGGGGGGCGGGGGGGTGCCGACCCCCCCCCCCCCCAGATTTACGGGTACCCGAACCGATTTTCAACTATATTATTTACATTATACATGTAGCATACAAAGGTTAATACGCGTGTTTAGGTATTCCAAAATTATACCCAATCAGAAAGATCAGATCTGCTCTTACTGATGAGGTATAATCTCAGCATATAACCTTAACACCTTATAACATACACCCCTCCGAGGATTTTTCATTATTAATATAAAAATCGAAAAGAACATTCGAAATCTTTATTGGTAGTGTGATGACCTTGGGCATAAAGCGTTCAAAGAAAACAGAAACCCCAAAAACTACTTGGGCATTAAAGACCGCTAAATAACCTGTGAGAAGACACATTTTAAAAATATGTCGAACTTTGCTATCTGACATATCTAGACAGGTTTGAATGGACATAATAAACACCTATAGAACACAAAAGTTGGAGACAGTAATGTTGTCACTAGTAAATATGGTGCAGAAAAATCGGCACATTAATTTCCTATCGCGTCGAAGGAATTCTGCAACCACAGCAGTTATGGGGAAAGCCTGAATTGGGTCTCTAATGATTTTACTTTTTAAAGCCGTTACTGAA
>JZLH01S0271137.1:90270-107219 GCA_001188425.1 Eucidaris tribuloides
TTTATGCCCTTCATTTGGGCTCTTCTTACACAAATCCACCTTGAACTGATAAATTTCAAATGAAAAGACTGTTAAAAACCTCTTTACAATTTTGATAATTTAATTCAGTGTTATTTCACATACTGTACAGAACTACACTGTACATTATTCAGATGTTACATGTAGCTCTTTTGTGGGGTGCAGCCCTCATCTTGCTGAATATACAAGCACAAAATCAATATCTGTCTATGGGGTATGCTGTTTTAAGTGTTCTGGACTTACCGAACAATTCAGATATTTGCAGACTGAAATGATTGAAAACAGTTTTAAAATAAATGCAGGTGATTTTAAAATTTTGCTCCTTTTAGTATTGATTTGGCTGTGTAGAAAAATTGTCCAACCAATCAGAATGAGTTCCTAGTTCCCCACCATCAGTTAAGTTAGTTTTTGGTTGTATTTTGTGTTGAATCACACTTACTGAACAACAATCTCCACATTTTAGAGTTATTATCCTTCAAGAAATAACTTTTTTTTACAGTATTTCCCAGTATTTCCCGTTTTTGTCATAAACAGCATAAACAGCAAGGCGGTATTCACCGGTAAATACCGGTATTTACCACCCGGTATTTACCGGCCAACCCTGACTACTTCCAGTCGTGCCGTTTCCCTTTGAGAGACTACATTCCATATATTGAGAGAACACTCACCCGTAGGACATGTGATCTGCGGGCAACACTTGTTGGTTAAAAACACTTGGGTGCAGCCTGGTCCTGGCACCTCGCATAAGATTCGTCGACAGACCCGCTCACTGTTCTCACAAATACAGGACGTACACGGGTCGTCGTTCCACATGTGACCCTCGGCGATCATGTGACCGCTGGGATCCCGGCACCCTGTGGGTCGCATAATGTTAAAGACATATTTCAAAATGTTTCCACAGTTACTACCCTTTCAATCAGTGCTATATCGATAAAAATTCTGATATTTCTATCATATTTTCACATACTAGAAGAACGGACATCACTAAATCATCCATATAACTGGTAAACTATCACTGGTTATCTTCCTATAAATTTAAAATCGTTATCATTTTGTAATACTTTCCTGTTTATGAACTTACCCAAAATAAATAAGTTTACAAATATCTTTTCACAAATATTCACAATATTATGATAAAAATTACATTGTCAGAAAGGTACTTTAGTTTTATCTACAACTTCTGTACACAACCAACACTTCTCTTCATCATGTATAAAAAGTTACAGCTATTACAATTTAAAATTGGCATTAGAAACAAACATATGCTCGATGCGGCACTGAACATGCTTGACTCACCGATTATTTCCATACAAATGTTTTAATGATTTGGCTCAAGCATGTCTTACTGATCTCCTTACCAAATGTGCACCATGTAGAAATCTGAAATCATGCAAAAAGAGCTTATTTGTGGTACCCACTATTGCTACCAATTACTATGGTAAACATACTTTTTGTTGAGCTGTGTTTGACGCCTGCACCATGGAAACACATCTCATGACATATCAAACATGCAGACAGAGTGGAAAGATTAAGTTATCACTTTCATTTTTAACACCTTGGGCTCGATGCTATACAGCACTGTTTTTCATTGAGAGACGACGCGATTTGCATGTGTTTGACTTTGAAGGGAATATAAACCCATGTATTCTGATGAAAATCCTCCCACAATATTTATTTTCTTATTTCATACTAGTCAAAAATATGTAATTTGAGGACAGACGCATTAAGTAATGAAACTCTACCATTTATCCAGTATTTGACCGAAATTTTTGTCATATATTCTGGGCTTCTGTAGAAGCCTGTCGTCTCTGAGTGTGCAATGTAATAATAATAATAATAATGAACTGTTTTTATATAGCGCATATCACAATATAAATATTATCTCTATGCGCTCTGGAAAAAAGGACAGAAAAGGAAACAGTTTGACCATCAACAACTTAAATACTTCCATTGTCCAACAAGATGTAGTGAGTTTTAAGGGAAGCTTTGAATTGATCAATAGTTTTTTTTGTACTGGGCTTCTGTACAAGCCCGTCATCCCCAAAGGGTTAAAGAACTGTTCATCAGTAATTAGTAATTACAAAGTTTGACCTAGATGCACCTTTCCTTTTTTCTTGTTCTCTTCTCTGCTTTATGTCCTATTTCTCTTTTCAAAGCACCTAGAGACTTTGCCAAGGGTATTATGTGCTATAATATAAGAACAGTGATATCATTATTATTAGGCGAAAAAAAAAAACAATTGCTATGTTGCCCTCCAGAGGGAAATTTTTAAAATTAGGTCGGTCAGTCGAATTTATTTATTTTTTTTTATTATTTTTTTTTACCACAGCAAAACGCGGATGTAACCAATACACATGTACGTAGTGTATTGTGCAAGTATATGTAGGACAAAAGTGTGCAAGAGTTGAGTTCCCTGATATTTTTTATGGGTCTTTCAAGTGGGCAAAATGCATATAAAAGTGCTGTTTTAAGTCATTGAATAAGAATTTTGGTAAATTCTTCACTCAAATCTGACATTTTCTCCCGAAAATGGTGAGTTTGTATATTTTGGGTCTGCTTAAAAAAAAAATCGCGACCCTGATTTTTCGCATTTTACTGTCGGTCGCTGGACGGCAACATAACAATTTTTTTTTTCAGGCATTATTACTATATCTTCCAATTTACCTTCACATGCAATATCAGGGCAGCAGCTTCCTTCCACCTCCACAGCCCGGCAGCCTGGCTGGATGACGGGGCAGGGTTGGCTGGTACAGACTGGTACACCGTCATAGCAAGTGCAATTGGTGCATTCATCGAGAGACCATGAATTGGTATCTTCGCATTGCTCGTCTGCTGAAGAGGGGAAAAAGAATGAAGCGACACTTTCTATGAAACAATAGATTGTACATGTATGTGTATATGATTGGGAAAGACATGCTTGTATGGAAGTTATGCTGTCACTAGCAAAACATGTACAAATGAATATTGGCACATAAATTAAAGTCTTGGGGACATAATACATAATTCTATAACACAGCAGTCTATGGGAGAAACCTGGAATGGTTGATAATCAATTTTCACTTTTTAAAAGTACTTAATGATTGTTTTGAACTGCAATTTTTTCAGGGTTTCATTTCTAGACCTTATCAGAGGTACTAGTAGCATGAAGGATCATGAAACTCATCTTTTTCACATTTGATGCGTTGTTAAAATCATGTTTGAGGGCAAAACATATTTTGGTAAATACATGTAAATATGTACATTTATATTACAAATATTAATCCATTTGGAGAATAAGAATGACATATCTCAGGCTGAGATAATCTAGAATGCACTGTTATATTTGAAATCAGATTGTCTTTATGTGTTAACCATGCCTATATCACGTTAAAGAAAATCCATTAATATTTCTTTATTTTTTAGATGATAAATACACATACTAAATATCATAAAAAAACATATTAGTTGGCAACTCTGCAGAAGCACAGGCACATAGCTACCATTATGTCTCAGCAGAAATCAGCCAAGGCCCTATTGGAAATTAGTACTAACAACAAATTTTGCATAGAACTCTATGAAATTTTTATTCCCAAAATAAGTAATCTTCAGTTTATGACTAGCAAAAAATGAAGAAGCAGAACCTAAAATTAGTTAAATTTATGAATCTAATAAATACAGTAATATTGGTATTACGCAATGTTGGGGCAAAAAAAAGATTGGAAATCAATACCGTCGCAAACATAATGCCTCCATCTTCCTTCGGGCAAAAGCATATAAAAAATATATAATTCACAGAATATCTAAAAAGTTGCCATCTTACCACACACAAAGCTGCTGTAGCACTGGCCAGGGATGAATTTCTTTTGACAGCCATCGGGAATGGGGGGACTCACGAAATGAGTGTGTACAATGTTACCATGGTAACAGGTACACTGTGTGTCACAGTCTCCGGGAAACACCTCTCCATGGGCTCGCACATTGCCGTATGGATCTACACAGGCTGGAAATTAGAGCATGCACACATCAATTTTGATTTCCAGTTACAATTTCTGGTCTAAGTTGAGCATCTTCCCATGGATGTTCTATCCAAGTATTAGTTCTAGTCAGTTGACATTATTTTAAAACCTGAGCCATATTGCATTCAAAATTTACCATAGGAAAAACTCAGGTTATTACCTCCACAGAAATGACAGCTCTATTGTGGTGCACATTTGCGACTTTGGCATATTAAGAGTTAAATCATCTTCAGAAGTGTTTTTTTTTACGATAAATTAGTGATAAAATTACACTTACAAGAATTTTTACATTTTACCAGAGATATTTCTCTTGTAAAAATCTTCAAAGCAATTTTGCCCTGCTATTTGATTTTTCATTCTGAACCTTTTAATGCTCTGTCATACTACAGCCAATTTCCACAACTTTTTAAAATACATAAAAAGTGACAAAATTAATTCAAAGTACCCGGTACTGTATCTCTTTATCGCATAACCAATGTCACAGAAAATATGTTTGGTTGCTAAAATTTGCTAATCTTCATCAAAAATTAAAGAATTAACAAATATATACAAGTGTGTATTGAAAAGGTTTACCAACTGCTAATCGACCATGAAGATTTACAAGATCCATGTACATGTAGTTTTACTTTACCAGTAAGCAATAGTCAACAAGCAAAATAATATTTAAGAAGAACACTTAAATGAAGTAATGCAGAGACTCCAACCCCAAACACCTCTCAAGCGGGAGATTTTCCCGCCGAGACCCCCTAGCAAACGGGAGACTCTGACTTAATGTGAGCATAGACCACATCACCTGCGGAAAGCATGAAATTCCTTGCGGCCGGAGGCCATTTGTAGGGTTTTAGAAGCTCTCTGTTGCCGTCTTAGGCTTATTTTTGAACATATGACAACACTAAATGGGGTCAAATCCACTGATTCCGATTCATTTCTTTTGAAAAAGGTGGTTTGGCAGGAGAAAAAAAGGAGAAACACAGCTAGGGCAGGAGAAATTCAAACTCAAGCGGGAGGGCGGGAGATTTTGTGAAAATGGACTCAAAGCGGGAGATCTCCCGCCGAAAACGGGAGAGTTGGAATCTCTGGTAATGTTAATTTGTTTTTTCAAGTAAACAAATTCAAAACAAATTCTACTAGCCTGGATATACATGTAAATGTTGTATATTAGTACATACACTGTATCTGTTTTAACTTATTTGATTCTTGAGTAATTTTTGACATCACCCAACTGTGCGACTGCCATTTAAAGCCATTGTATGGTAGAAATCTGTGGTGAGAAATCATATCCAATAGATTTCCCCTTTCTTGTGTTCCTGAGAAGCCATTAACAAATAGTAAAAATTGTTTGTTTATGTCCACAAGTTTCTGAAAACACTTTGGCCAATTTGAAACAATTCAGGAAATTGACTCGATCCAATTCCAACACTGTTTCTAGCAAATATTTTGCTATGATGCTTGGACAATTTTGAAAAATAAACAAAGAAGGAAATATTGTAAAAGAAACAAGGCAAAGTTTTGTAATGCTGAGCTTTACTCACTGATATTTGTTTCTGTTTCTTTCTTTGTGTGCTTTTTTTTATGTTCTCAGTAAATCTATCGATTTATTCTCGGTCTTGGAAAAGGCTATAATTAAGTGTTCCTTTTTTGTTACAAAAGTAAAAATAACCAAATGAAAATGAAAGCATGCAATAAATCCTTCAAGAAATGAAGATACTGATTGATGGTGAGCTTTCATTTTGTTTGATATTTATCTTCTGTAATAGGTGTTGACTAAAACATAGAGCTGGGAAATGTAATAATAAGAATGTGAATGGGTTGGATTTGCCCTGAGTTGATATCTGCATCTCATTAAAGAATGTTTTAGAATTATGTTTCCTGAACAGGTGTTGACCTGATAATAAGCTGATTAAACAGTTGTTTAAAAAACTTTGAAATCTGCAATTGATTCTGTCAACAAGTTGGAAGGTCCAAATGATGTATTTTACTGCAGTCTAACTGCTGTTAATTATTAACCATCTTTAACAATTGTTGACCCAAACTAAAAGTCTGAAATCTACAATTATTCTGTCAACAAGTTGGAATGTCCAATATAATGAGCTTTACTGTAAACTGACTTGTTAAACATTAACTTTCTTGAACAGGTGTTCACCAAAACAAGAGCTTAGAAATGTACCAGTAAGAATGTGAATGGCTTGTATTGCACCTGGGATAGTTTCTGCATCTCATTATAGAATGCCTCATATGCTGATGGTGCAGTCCCCCCCCCCAAAAAAAAACCTTTAAATATTAACTCCACTTCATAAATAAAAAAATCATCCACTGTAAGGAAAGTTTGGAGATGGAGGCAATCTGTTAAAGAGAAGTAAAAGCGAAAGAGGAAGAGGGAATAGAAGAAGGATTGGGGAAAGGGAGGAACAGGAAAAAGTGCAAGGGAAGATGAATATTTCTCACCATAAGACATAAATACAAATCAATAGCAGCCCTCATTTGAAAACCCACAGCAGTAAAAATCAGGAAGAAATTGATTGAATGTGAATTTAATGGACAATATACAAGGGAAACATACATCACCTCACCTATCAATTTTTGCCATAACTATGCCATTTATGAGAGAAATCACACCTTTTTAAAATAATTTTCTGAAAAGCATCATTCCTACGGAGACCCCGTTTAATTCAAATAAGGTGCAGTGGAGGATAAATTTCTGTTGATCAAGAAGGACCCTGAGGTTAAAATTATCACCTTTTTTCTTTTCTTTTCTTTTTCACTATAAGTGGCCAATTGGTAGACTATGATATTTCTCACACATGCTACTGAAACTATATTCTAACTTTAGATTTAAGTTGAAAAGAGCTTATGCTGCTTTGACTCATCTTGCAAATAATGCTACAATTATATAATATTGGATGCACTTGAGTGGTATATCGTATATATTGCATTCAGAAACCATGCAATATGCATGTTGATGAATGCAATATATATGATATACCACGAAAGAAATCCAATATTATTATTATTATATATACAGATTTGAAGAAATTTGCAAGAATCCATTGTTATTTTTCCATTTTATCGAAAAACGCATGCAAAGCTAGTTTGCATTTCACACTCACGCACTTAATCCCTCTCTTCAAGCACGCACTTCATCGCGCAAACGTACAGTATCGCGTATTCCATCGTGCACTTCATCGCGTAAAAGTAATGCGCAGCATTATTACGCGTTCGCGCGAACGCAAACAGAGACCACACAAAATATGGCATAATGTTGCACGGCAAATTTGCACAGTAGCCTATGGGGAATTTGATCATGCATTCAATATCGTTATTATTGCACATGGAAATTAAGGGGTCAAAAATATGAGTTTTTAATGCGCCGCTAAAAACTCATATATATAATAATGTTTAATATGTCAAACTTCCTGCAGTGTCTGACAGACGGACATGAACAACACAATCTTTTCTGACAGCAATTTTTAATCAATCAAACTATGAATATTTCTGAAGTTGCAATGAATTTGGGAAACCTGTAAAGTAATTGATTTGGGTCAATCAATAACCGCAAGTGTTTGTTAAAGGTACAAATTTATGCCACTTTGTAAAGAAACTGTGATAAATATCTGAAATTTGTAAGAAAATAGCCAATGTAACCTTACCATTTTGTTGACTTATTTAGTTAGACCTGTTCTTGCAGTGTAATGAGAAGTTGAAGCAGTGTCATAATTTTCATTTTCATAGCACTTATTGAGAGGGTACTAATTGTGGCACAAAATGGCACTAGCAACATGTTAACCCGTTGGCTACGGGAACCGGATGTATCCTGTGTTAACTCTATGGGATTTTTCAGAATCTCGGAGTCAACGGGTTAACAGTGAATAGTTTAATATCTTGATAAGATAACATGTGCATGTAGCCACACTGTAAGCCACATGTTGAGGTCCAAACCAGTATCAAGACCACTTTTTGTCAGTTTTCGTGTCACTTTTTAGTCCATGACCTAACACTTCATCATAAGAGCCTTCAGATTGTCTCTTAATCTAGTTCACATCCAGCTTCATTAACTGCCCTGGATAACTTACCATCTGTAACAGCCTGGACACACATGAACCTGGATCCTGTGTAGCAGCACATGTATGGTGGAGTACAGTCCTCCTCTGTTTCACATCTCCTCTCGGATACAACCTTGGGCTCGGAGAGGGCTGGACATCTTGTCACTGAGGGAATCATTTATAAGATGTCATCATCATCATCATCATCTTCATATCATCATCACCAGCAGCACCATCACCACCATTATCATCATCATCATCATCATCATCATCATCTTCATCATCACCAACTTCATATCATTATCACCATCATCATCATCATCATTTTTATTTCATTTTTCAAACTCACCACATGTACTTGTATTAAAAAAAATTTCTTTGTTTTTGATGCATCTCTTTATCTCATGTAAAGTACATGAAGTGTGATATTTTGTTTGACTTCCTTATCCAGTTTTATGTAAATCCATTAAAATTTAGACATACTTGTTTGAGGGTGCACTCTAATTTATTGAGCTTCTGGCTTTTTGTGATGTGTTCCTGGTACACTTTTATAATTCATACTGTATTTTCATGAGAAAGTTTCTGAATAAATGTGAATTGAACTTATTTGAATCACTATCATCATAGCTCCTCATCAATATTATCATAATTATTTGTAAAGCAAATCACTGTTGTTGTTGTTGTCATCTTATCTCTGATATAACCTACTAGGCCCTTTATAGGGCAGGACATCTTGTCACTGGTGTAAGAATTTCAAGGAACACAAACATCATTAACCCGTTGGCTACGGGAACCGGATGTGTCCCGTGTTAACTCTATGGGATTTTCAGAATCTCGGAGCCAACGGGTTAACATCATCTCCATAATTATTGTCTCCATCCCCTCCTCTTCCTACTCATCATCATCATCATCATCATCCATCTTATCATAAATGTTTGTATATTTTGCAGACAATTGCAATCTCCTCCAACCCTATAAACGCTATTAATTCATCATCAAAATTAAAATCATCATCTTCATCATCATCACCACATCTTTCATCATCATCATCATCATCATCATCAACTTCATTAACAACTTCATCATTATTATCATCATTATAATCTTCACCATCATTACAATCTTTATTGTCATTATAATTGCCATCACCATCACCATTATCATCATCATCACCATCACCACCACCATTTTCATCATCACAGTCACCATCACCACCATCACCATCATCACCATTATCATCATCATCATTACCATCGCTAACATCACCACCATCATCACCACCACCACCATTAACATCACCACCACCATCACCATCACTATAACCATCATCATCACCACTATCATCATCACCATCACTATTACCATCACCATCACCACCATCACCATCACCACCATCATCATCATCATCACCAACATTATCATCATCTCCATCATAATTATTATCAAAGTCACCATCATCAACATCATCATCATCATCATCATGAAATCTACATCTCGATAACTCACTATGTTGGCATTCACATGTCTGGCATCCAGTGACAGGGTCTACAACATAGCCATGCAGGCAATGAACCAGACACATCAGGTCTGGGCAGGAGAATGTTGGGGGTGATACTAGCTCCGTTGCCATGGTATCCCCTCCGAGAGGCACTGCTGTCAGGTTGGATAGGATGCTCAACGTGTGTGAATCTGCATTGGGAAGAAAAGAATTATACTTATGAAGGTAAACTTGTCTACTTTATGTTAGGAATTGAAATACCTTTTATCATGATTAACCTCAAAATATTGCCTTTACATTCAAATACAGTTGAATATGCATAAGTTAATTCACATTACCTGACTTCTGAATGAGTCAAGTGAGTCTACTTTATGTTAGGAATTGAAATACCTTTTATCATGATTAACCTCAAAATATTGCCTTTACGTTCAAATACAGTTGAATATGCATAAGTTAATTCACATTACCTGACTTCTGAATGAGTCAAGTGAGTCTATTTTTATATCACATATCATAAATACTAGCTATATTGAACCTTTTTGCTTGGTCCCAGTGACTGTCTCAGTTTCTGAAAAATTCAATTTTCATGGCAAATTGTGTGATTTTGATACTCAGCTATTAAGTCCTTTAACAATAAACTTACATATATGAGTCTACATACTAGACTGATTAGTGCTACGTGCAAATAATTCACATAAACATACTAAGATTATTATAAACCTCAAAAATACCTCTCTCACCATGGTGTGACTTTTTACTAAAGTCATGTAAAGTAATTTCAATAAATTTCTACATCTATGCAATACATTTTTACAGTAAATATTTACATGTATACATGTAATATTTACATCAAATGATTTCACATACCATACTGTTGGTGTGTAAATTTCAATAGTGAACACACAAATATGACAGGACTTTAAGAAATGACAACAATGTTACTCACTTGGTCGTTTGCATTTGCAGATGTCACACCTGCAAGGACAAGTTGCCAAACCAAACGGACAATTGAGATCACAGGATTCAAGGACAGGGCATTCTGCAGCGAAAAATAATATAACATAACTAGCAATTAGTTAAAGGTCAGTGACATGATTGGGAACACTTGAAAATGCCTCAAGAACCAAATGAGTTGGAATATATACCAACTATACACTAGCTGGAGTGGATCTCCCACCTGGGAGGATTAATTTGTTTACTTAAGGAAATCAAGCATGAACATAGGAATATTTTAATTTATCGGGGCACGATAAAAATAGGACCCATAGAGAGCCACACAGCAGGTTTCCGTGCTACGAGGGACATTGACATTATTTATTTTAGAATGAGTCAACGATTGACTACAAGATTTTCACAGGAGAATCCTTGCATAGTTTACTTGATTCTAGACTAGTTTCAGCCCAAGTTGAGGACTACCCCCAATCATGTCATTTACCTTTTATATTGCCAGGTGATTTAATCTCATTTTCTTGAAACTCATTGAAAGTAAGCACTAAATATAACAATGCTACAACACTTTTTTTTGTGATGGTTATGTAAGACTGATTATTTTTATTATTATTATTAATGAAGACTGAACACAAGATATCCTATTGTGGGGTATTTGGGAAATGCATGTGAAAGCAAAATCAAACTGTCTTCATTGGGCAAAGTTTTTGACATAACCTGTATTGAAATCATTGGGTTTTCTAAATACTACTGTCGCTGTACTAAAATAGACAACTACAGTCATCTTTCAATGTTATCATTTTGAATGAGTTTTAGATGACAGTATTAAATACAGTCAGCTTTTACCCTGATGATTTTGTACACCCCTATCCAAAGGGCAGTCTAGACACTTAACCTGCTGCCTCTGAGATTCTGAAAATCCCATACAGTTAACACAGGACACATCTGGTTTTTGTAGCCAATGGGTTAAACTAGATACAAGTCTGGAAACTAGACTAGATGATCACTGGCAGTTCACTTGACTCTGATTAGGAAATAAGGATTAAAGTTAACAAAATGAGCAGTCTGTGAGCTTATATATTTTGTATTAGCTTTGAGATTGTTCAGGCCTACATGGCACATCTGGTTCCCCGTAACCAAAAGGGTAATAGGGCGAGAGCTAGCTACTTCTCAATTTACCCCATCGCACCCAAAAGATTTGATCCTTCAGAGGTACTCAGACTATCTATGTGATTGAAAAAAGATATGTCAGCTGGACACCAGTGGTCGGGTTTGGTCCCTAGACCGAATTTAAGGGGGTTCATTTACCTAGTCCCACACATAGATTAGTGGGTATGTTTGGCGTCTTCGTGACCTGTATACTGCATGCGTGCGACGCGGTGCGCATTTTGTCTGTATGCGCGCGCGTAATTTCATTTCATTGCGCAATGTTATGTATTAACCTCATTGATAACGCGCGCGCATACAGACAAAATGCGCACCGCGTCGCACGCATGCAGTATACAGGTCACGAAGACGCCAAACATACCCACTAATCTATGTGTGGGACTAGGTAAATGAACCCCCTTAAATTCGGTCTAGGGACCAAACCCGACCACTTGTGTCCAGCTGACATATCTTTTTTCAATCACATAGATAGTCTAAGTAATTTTGAGTGGTCAAATCTTTTGGGTGCGATGGGGTAAATTGAGAAGTAGCTAGCTCCCAGACTATAAAGGCCCACTGTCATGACAGAACGGAGCAATACCCTCTTTTGACTAAACTAATAAAATGGGTGCACTAATGATACCCATAATGCCATGGTGATGTGGAAAATACAACATTTTCTTTCCCCTTGCAATGTGTAAACTATGGCTCTCCAACAGTCCATGTTCATGAATATGTGTGCCTGTATTCCAGAACTATTTCTCATCCTCTCTGTGGTTGCGTTGACTCTTGACAGTGGGCCTTTAAGTGAAGACATGGTGAACCTCACAAACCGGTATTGTAGTCAAGGTCCACAAGATTCAAGAATGAGGCTAGCCCAAATCACAACCTTTCCATGGGATTTGTACAGGCCACTTGGACCGAGACCGAGTCCTAGGCCACCCAAAATCGGCCTCGAGTACAACCTTGCCACAAACCTTTCTTCACTTCTAAAACACACATCATGAGAGTAAAATCACTGAAATGTGATGCTGCCTTCTGGAGACAGTCGTATAACAGGTCAGCACTCACCTTGGGTCTTTTTACACTGGCAGACCTCGCAGCCGAACTTGTCGGTCGCAAAGCCCAGTTCACACTCCAAGTCACAGTAGCTGGGCAATGGTTCACACACAGCTAGAAATAAGAGCAAAAGCATATCAATCAGCTGGGTAAAGATCAGGGACATAATTAGAAGTAGCTGAAAAAAAAATATGCCTGAAGAACCAAATGAGTTGAAACATATATAAATATATACACCAACTAGTGTAACTATCACATCTGGGAGAATTGGTCTTGAGTTTATGCACTTTGGCAGAAACCAGCATTCATTGTCAATTGCTATGGAACTCAATATGTAACAAGAAATGTATATTGTGGTGCAACGCGAATATCCCCTGCTCCTTTAACTCTTAATGTGCCGGAGGATTTTAACCTCTATGGACTTTACGTGTATTACTTGTCGCAGATCTGCGACATCGGCACATTAAAAGTTAATTCTATTGGTGTCTTCTACCCATACACCTCTATGCAAAATTTGGAGAAAGTCCCTTCAATAATGTAGCTTGTATATCACAAACATCATGCATGCCTTCCAAAATTCACCTTCTGACTACAACAGTTAGAACCAGGAAAAAAAATGCATGGGGCTATTTCATACCCCCCCCCCAAAAAAAAAAAAAAAAAATTGTAAAAGAGTCCCCATAAATTGCCATAGGATTCAATACAAGACAGTATTTGAAACAGGAAAAGCAGCCCCCACAAAGAAAATTACATTTTTTTCCCTGGTCAGAAGACTGAGGGTGCTGATAGATGACCTTTACATAATTCATGGGTGACAAGCCTAGTATGATCTTACCTGGAATTTTGCAAGCACAAGTCAAACACCCATCTGCATCTGTAGCTAGGCCATAAGGACATTTTGTTTGAAGAATGCAGGAATCCATGGATGGACAGGAACCTGATATGGAGTGGATTTAAATATATCTGTGATTAATTCATTTTCTTTCTTGAGTGTCTTAATCTTGCATGTACTTTTACAAAATAAAGAAATGGAAATGAAAGCATAGCACAATCTTTTTGAGTTTTTTTTTAAACAATTACATTTACATGTATCTTCTTCCAGATTGAACAACAATTTACGATAATGGTGTAAACTAAAAGGGGAATTTCTTCTGGCAAGGAATGAAATGAAGTGTACACAGCATGGTGACAGTAGTTATTATGGAAGTGGTGGGATGCCGCTGGGCTGGTGTTGATACTGCTAGCAGTGTTGGTGGTGTATTTACAACAATAGCAGTAATCTATGAAAATAAATGGGGCTGCAGAATTACAAGTAAGGTCTTCAGAAGTTCTTTGATTTGCGATGATGTCACATACCTGCCAACCAGTACAATTTTTCCAGGGCAGTTCTGGTCTTATTACAGTTATTACGCGGTACGGTAAACAATAAAAAGGTTACATAATTAAAAAAAAATGAAATTAGAGTGCCAATGAGAAGAATATTTGAAACAGCTAAACAAAGGTTTTCTTATGAGAAAAAAACAGGAATAAAACATATCTTTTGTTCCGTCACTCACCAGTGAATGTAAACACGTCATTTCCATTACAATTTGGGCATTGTATTAAAATCACTGTAGTAACCAAGGCATTTGGTTTCATTTATTTTGATCATTCATTTTCTATTCTTATTATTATCTATGTTTTTGTTGTTGAAGGCACCGCCTAGTAACTGTTATAAGGACAGAACTGCCCTGGAAAAATCACACTGGTTGGCAGGCATGATGTCATTCTTACCAGTTTCAACACATTGACATATCTCACAGCCATACATATCAGTTCTATAGCCATGCTCACAGTCCAGGGTACAGGTAGTGGCAGATAGTGGTGGGCAATCTCTGGCCTGGGTGTACGCTGGCAGGATGAAGCCACTAGCCACTGTGAGGGAATAATGAAAGCACCATTTAATATTTGGACATATAATCTTAAATACTGTATGTTATACATAGCCAAACGATGACATCTACATGGTTCGCGATCATATAAATAGACATTGGTCTCATAAAAATACAGTACAAGTACATAATAAGTTTTTTGTTGGTGGTTGCATGCAACCAGGAACGTCATGCTGCAACTAGCTACAACACTACAGTTGTCGTGCACATATTTTTTAAACCCAAGTGATGTCACATTGTGGCAATTTAAGTGGCCCATGAATGGTGATACTTTTAAATTCATTCTACAGTGTGTCTAAAAAAAACAAGGCAAACGCCAAGCGTTGTCTCGCCTGCATATCGCAGTCATGAAGAGACTGCATGTCAAAACTATGCTCTATGACTTGTGAGGCTGTCAGCAGTTTAGGGGGTGAATTGTGGTTCTGACAGTTTATATACGCAATAATGGTATAGGCCTACTTTATCCCTAGGAAATCAGATAACACTAAGAATGCTGTTAATACTATGAAGCTATAATTATTCCCATGCATAGTGCCAGTCATGAAAGTTCATTGACTTTGACGCTTTGACCTTATTCAAGTTCGACTCATATTCGAACTTGACCGCTGCGCTTCAAGAGATGGACCTCTGTTATGAATTTGGTGATCCCACCTCGAAGCTATAGAAAGTTATTGTGTGTAAACACAATTGTTGACGATGCCTACGCCGGAAATAGTGATACCTATGTCTCACTCCGCTACGGCAGGCAGTATCGGAAGTCAATGACCTTTGACCTTATTCAAATTCGACCTATTCGAGCTTGATCTGCACCTTCAAGAGATGGGACCTCTGGTATGAATTTGGTGATCCACCTCAAAGCATTAGAAAGTTATTGTGTGTACAACACAGCACAGTGCCAGTCATGGAAAGTTCATTGACCTTTGACCTTTGACCTTTATCAAATTCAACTCACATTCGACCTTTGACGCTTTGACCTTTATCAAATTCAACTCACATTCGAACTTGACCTGCACCGCTTCTGGAGATGGACCTCTTGTATGAATTTGGCAATCCTACTCGAAGGTATATGAAGTTATTGTGTGTACAAGCATAGCACAGTGCCAGTCATGGGAAAGTTCATTGACCTTTGACCTTAATTCAAATTCGACTCATATTCGAACTTGACCTGTGGCCTTCAAGAGATGGACCTATGGTATGAATTTGGTTATCCCACCGAAGCTATAGAAAGTTATTGTGTGTACAACACAGCACAGTGCCAGTCATGGAAAGTTCATTGACCAGTTTGACCTTTGACCTCTATTCAAATTCGACTCATACTCGAACTTGACCTGTGCCTTCAAGAGATGGACCTATGGTATGAATTTGGTGATCCCACCTAGAAGCTATAGAAAGTTATTGTGTGTACAACACAATTGTTGACGACTACGCGACGGCCGACACCGGAAATAGTGATACCTAATGTTCGCTCCCAGCTTACGCAAGGCGAGACAAAAATGGTCCAATCGGGAGAAAAATATTTAAGGTATGTAATTTTCTCAAAGGTATGTGTATTTGGTATCATATCAAAGCAGAATAAATTTCCTTTCTGATAAACCTAGTCCCATTCAACTTGCTTTTCTAAGTTAAAATTTCTGATTTCTTTTGTGCAGTCAGGCAAAATCACGTTTGTCCCACTTTTGTGTATTGGTCATGACAACTGAATTGTTGGTATTGTTACTTACAGAACTCATACAAATTGAATTTTAAAAATCAATCATTAAACAAATAACAAATGCCTTTTTGCCTTCAATATGTTTATTTCTGATTATCTAGTAAATGAAAAATCAAATACAAATAACCCTTACTCGACATTGAAATGATATTGCACATGTTCATATCTTCTGTTTACCAGACTGCATTCACACTGACATCATGTTGATCTGCATACATGTATCTCATTCATTTTAGCCATTTTGTCAAAGTTATGTACCTCCTTTGTACTTCAAATAATAGGAAATCAGAAATGTACAACCTGAAAAATCTATTCATCCAGCTAAATTGAACTATTTCACAATACTTTTCACACTCTCATTGGGGTTTCTTTGTTAAACAATATGCAGAAACTGCATGCACATGTGCGGCACATAAAGTATACTGGGACAAATGCGATTTCGCGTCATTGCAGAAAATTCAATAAACCTCAGGATTGACACAACCAAATGAAATGAAATAAATTGCACTGAAAAGTATGGTCTTTAAGCTTTATGAAAATATCTAATTTGACTAGGTTGTATACGATTTTCATATATTAAAAAAATAATTTCCGATTGGACCA
>JZLH01S0271137.1:123009-144049 GCA_001188425.1 Eucidaris tribuloides
CGTGTGTGTGTGTGTGTGTGTGTGTGTGTGTGTGTGTGTGTGTGTGTGTGTGTGTGTGTGTGTGTGTGTGTGTGTATGTGTGTGTGTGTGTGTGTGTGTGTGTGTGTGTGTGTGTGTGTGTGTGTGTGTGTGTGTGTGTGTGTGTGGTGTGTGTGTGTGTGTGTGTGTGTGTGTGTGTGTGTGTGTGTGTGTGTGTCTATGTGCGTGTGTCTGAGTGTGTCTGATTGTGTCTTTTGTGTGTGTCGATCTGTGTGTTTATGACGGTGAGGTGGTGTCTGTCCATTTGTTTGTATGTGTGAAGTGACCAACAATGGATTTACCCAAATAATCTCTACAGACCTATAGGGCCTACAGGATTTCTTTCAGGATTTTTGAATTTTTTTTTTTGGAGAAAATTGCCAGAAAATGTTTAGATACATCAAAAACCCCTCCTCTCCATCAATATACTTCCCCCTATGGAATTAAGGTCATTTCCCCATAGGTATCCCCTACCGTGACAATCTATGGATGCATGGCTAAAATGCCCTTCGGTAGGGGGTTTCCCCTACGAGTAGCAGCCTTGACGTCATATATTTGCGATCGGGCTCGTCCATGAATATTAAAAGCATTTTTTGTCGTCGCTAATTGAGATGGTTTTGGTGAAATCCAAATTCATCGCAAACGAAGTTAGCGATGACGTTGCGATGCATGCGATCAATTTGGCGATGATCGTTAAAATCGATGTTAGTGAAATCGGCCCCTGATTCCAATTCTTATGTTAGACCTTTGAATTACCAAATTTTGCTACCCTATTTTGGGTAGCAAATATCAACCAATCAGCGTGTCTGTCTACTTGGTCCTACGTTGAATATGCAATCATACTAGGACCATGTTCTTACAGACTGTTGCTGTAACACGAAACGATTTGGAAGCGTTCACTATTTCATTATTAGGCGAAATGATTCACAAACGCAGATTTTTGCACGCCAAATTGGACCTTACGAAACAAAATTTAAAGAAAAATAATTCAAATACTCTGTTCAAGCAATGAAAGTGTACTAATTTGGTGTTTGATAGTAGGCCTATGTATTGTAGAAACCAACACTGAAGGAATTTCTTTCAACCCACCGAATAGTTGACAAGGCCAAGACAAGGGATCGTAGCACGCAATTTCATTGGTTGATTCAAACAGAGATCGGTCGTTCCTGTGGTCATGAATAATAATTACTTTTCGGATGCCAAGCAGATCTCAAAAGGCCCTCGTGCTGCCGCGCTCGGCTGGCTCGCTTTGCTCGCCCATAACAGCGAGAGGGCCATGTCAAAAGGCTATAACTAAATTAACCCATTCCCTCTGACATTCTTTAATTCCCATAGAGTTAATACAGGGCATATCCGGTTCCTGTTTCTTTCCTTCATTTCAGATCTTTAGTCACTGGCAACACATACTGCACCACAGCACAAGAATTCATCCAGCAGCACATCCAGCATATCAAAATGAGCCAAGTATTTCTTGTACTGCTATTCTTCACAATGGCAACAAATAGTACTGCAAGTACACCACACAGATTTTGCAGTGAGGATCAAAGACCTCCTTGCCTAATAGATAAACCATCGCACAGAGAAGTGTGCTTTAATCAAACTGTATCTGCTGCCATTAGAGTTCAGTTGAAAGCATACACTGATTTCTGTATAACAAGCATACAATTTTTATCCGCCACAGGGGATTCATTGATTATTGGACATGCAGCTCAGGAAGAGCTACATTCAGATTCATCACACAGGGCTAGATGGATCCCTTCCTACCTGTATTCATCACAGACAGGACTGCTCCTCATCAATATAACAATTCAGGATTTCCAACCAGTGGATGAAATTGGAGTCCAACTGGTGATGGATACTGGTAATACAAACATAGTATTAGCTACTTGGAAAAAGGGTCTGTTCACCGAAAGAGAACAGCAAAGTTGCAATGTGAGTGTAAATGTTTCAACAACACATGCTTTGCCTAATTTACAAGAACCAAATAAACAACAGTGTGAGTACTTAACAGCCATTACTCAGGCTTTAGAAGAAAAATTTAACACATTACAAATCCATGTAAATGAAATCCACAGTTACAATCAAGAACAATTTCACCAAATTAACATTTCGATTCAAGAAATCAAAGCACTTCATGATTCAAATCACGAACAATTTCAACAAAGACTGCTTGGTATTAACACTGTCATTCACCTTTTATTGTTGTTTATTGTCATCATCTTAGCAGTCCAACATCATTTGGCACAACCAAACACTTTAACCACTAAACCAGATGTTACAGTTGGAACACAATCTGATTCAGACTTGCCTAATGAGAACACAAATCCACAGCAGCAGTCTAAAAAGCGAAGACAAAAAAAGAAACCAAAACATAAGGATAATACAGAAGCCAGCATTGTTTGAGATACCCTAGAATAATAATAATAATAATAATATCTTTATTTACCCAGGGTAGCCACTTCAATCAAAGAGACTGATCTTCCAGCGGGCCCTGCATAACATAAATGTTATTATTACCCTTCTCTGTTCTAAAATGCCGAGCACCTGGCTAGAAAGCAGAAGTTACCATTTTTAAAAAGTCTTTGGTATGACCCGGCCGGGGCTCGAACCCGCGACCTTCCGATTGTGAGGCGGGCGCTCTATCCACTCGGCCATCACACAAAAGAGAAGGCTGATAGAAGCCCCGAGATGGAGGTATCAAACTACAAAAATTTGGGGCATGCATCCAAATAATGAAGATTAATTCACAGTGAAGAGTCTTAAATTTCTAGATTCTGGCTTTAAATATAGTCTTAACTTCGAGCACCCGACCTAAATGGTATTCTGAAAAATCTTAACTTTGCGCACTATCTGTATGACTGTTCAGAACCTTATAAACAAAGTGTGATGTCTTGTTAATCCATTTTCTTCCCAAATCGGATCCTAGACCGATCATATAGTGTGCAGTGGCCCTAAGACACCTGTTTGAGAGACTTAAAGTGGGATAAGAGTCTGAAACATTACATCACAGTTTTATAGATTGAAAGTAGCATTTGGGTCAATCCACATCTAATCAACCAATTTTCAGACAATTTGTTGCCCAACCCCTTCAATTTTTTTTTAAACTTGCACCAAATGTTCCCCCCAAGTGTCTGACAGAACATTTTGAAATATTTTGCCCCAAGGTCATACGGTTGCTAAGATATGGGATTACCAAATTTAGCAATTCAGGCGCAGCGCAGCGCTACAATTATCGCAGGTTTTATCATTGACGAACGCACTTCACTTGCATAAAATCAACAAGTGTGTACGGACCGATGCGAAAAAAAGGTAAACAAATTTCGAAGCTAAAATCTTCTTCAAAACACAAACTACTGATTCCAAATGTAAAGAAAGTTGGAGTATGATAGATTTCTGATAAAAAAATGTGCATGAACTGACTATTGGAGGATTTTAAAATGTGAAATTTTACGAAAGAAATTTACCTTCAAAACGGAAAAAGTAGCACAAGAAACTAGCGTAAAATTCACCCATTTAATCTGCCATAAATGCGAATACCATGAACAGAAAGGAAATTTATCGTACCTACATGTACGTCGGCAGAAATGTATCCGCTCCCATGTCAAACAATTTCGTACCTCAATGTCCCTATGTTATTGATAAAAATTAAAACTACGGGAAATGGCTTCAGTCCCACTCATTGCTTTTCGTGTATTTCCTCCCGGCTGGCCGCGGTGTGTATATTTATGGAGGCCTGTGTGTGTGCGGTGCAGGGTGTTGTTAGTGAATGTTGTGTGACTGTATACCATGTGCAGAACTCGCTCGTCTCAAGTCAGTGCGCGAGCAAGAAAACAATCTGCGCATGCGTGCAGCCTGAATAACGGAGTTCGCTGGCCAAAATTTTCTATATCGAGTCGCATAGAGAATACACGATTTCTCAAAATCTACTGGCTTGACCCAGCTAAAACTTTCCCTATATATACATTGTAGATGAATGGAACCTTCCTCAATATGGTAATGAAGTCAGTGTCTGGCCTCGTGGTCGTCCGTCACTGTGTCAAACAAAAACAGACAGCTTGTTTTTGCAGAGTTGTATTTAAAAACATGTTTATATCTCAAGTCCTAATTCATCAAAATTTTGGTATTGATATCAAGTTCATGGAAAACTTAGATAGCCTGGGAAGTTTCACTTCATAACTCGCTGGCAAAAGGATGCAATGCGAAGGTAAAGATTTTGACTCTTTCTGGCCTCGTGTGCAGACCTCCGTAGAAGTTCCTTGGAAATTCAAAATAAACAGGATGATTGATATGCAAATTGGAGTGCTGCGCCTGAATTATTGATGAGTTGCTGTAGCCAGAGTTGACTAGATGGAGCTATTCATTGTCTGGAAATGGAAAGAACTTCATGCCTTTTACACGACAAACGTATCATCACTCCGATTTGACCTTCGACTAGTGCACAGGAGGTCACCAAAAAGTGACCTTACATGTCCAGATCAAGTTTTTTGGAGTATATTTGGAGGCTCATAGCTACAACATTAAAATAGCTAGGACCCAATATCATGTCCACTGAAAGATTTTCACTTGGTTACGACCAAAATCAGCGTGATTGTGCAAGTTGTTTTCACACAGGACGTCCCCGAATTTTGACTTTTAACAAAATCAACCATGTTCAAGGTCAATTTTCACCCCTTGTCTAAAGACGGAAGTTTTCTGCATTGCAGATTTTCTGCAGAAATCACAGAATTTGAGGTTAAGGCAGAAAAAAGAATTTTGAACAAAATGAAAAAATTATACCACAAAATTCCCCCTGAAGCAGAATTACAAAGTATTTATTGAGTAAAACTACACTAAACTGTCAACCAAATGCATGCATATCTAGATCTGAACGGTTTATATGGTAGAACACAATCCGCTTACAGGAAAAGCCACAGTGTTGAGAGAGCTATGGTCTGCATTTATAATGACTTACTCCTGGCAGTAGATATGGGGGAGGAGACGGTGCTGGTGATGCTGGATTACTCCTCTGCATTTGACACTACTGACCATGACATTATGCTTCATCGATTTTCGTCAAGATATGGGAATACGATTACTGCATTGAACTGGTTTCATTCAGTATTTCAGCAACCGCACTCACTCAAAGTGTGTCTATCACGGGCACTGCATCTGCTCCATGTGTTTTAAGTGAGGGGGTTCCTCGGGGTTCAGTTATGGGGCCATTGTTTTTCAATGTACACGGCTCCATTGGAAGATGTAATGGAGAAGTGTGGTATCGACAAAATGGTATGCTGATGATACCCAAATTTATGTCTCAATACCAAAATGTACTAGTCGTTCCACACTAATACACTGTAACTCAAATTGAATCTTGTTTGTATACAGGAGTGGTCACTGCAAAACAGTCTAAGGTTAAATCTAGGAAAAACTGAAGTTGTGCATGTAAAACCTCGTGATAAATTACAACCATCGCTGTCAATAACAGTCTCAGATATTCCCATTCTGTCAGTTTTAAAAGCATGCATGTGACCTTGGAGTTATTCTTCAGGATGATCTGAGTATGAACACGCACATTGATAATATTTGTAAATCAGCTGCCATGGGACTACATAGGATTGCGAAGATTAGGCATTTTTTGGATAGAGTGCACAGAGAGGCTCGTTACATTTATATTTAGTTACTCAGATTTCAATAATGGTCTGTTTCTAGGAATCTCCGAGGCTCAACTAACTAAACTCCAACGTGTACAGAATTCAGCGGCAAGGCTTGTGACACAAAAAAAGGAAATTTGTACACATAACTCCAATCCTACATAGTCTCCACTGGCTTCCGATAAGAGCTCGTATTCAGTTTAAAATCCTCACACTTGTATTCAAATGCCTATATGGAAATGCCCCTGTCTATCTTACTGAACTCATCAAACGATACCAGCCCAGTCGTAGTCTTCGTTCTCAATCAAAAACTCTTCTTACTGAAATTTGTGTAAAATCTAAGACATTCGGTGATAGAGCTTTTGCAAATACGGCACCCAAATTATGGAATAACCTCCCCCAAAGCATTATAGATCATTGACCGACTTTGATAAATTCAAATCTATGCTAAAGACACACCCATTTGATAATTATTAATTTTCAAATTCTCACAAAATCAGTTTTTACATTCACACGCATAGAGACTATTTTTAATGGTATTATGCGTCTCTAAGAATTGAATATTATTATTATTATTTACCAAAAAGATGCCTAATAGAGTCAAGAAATCACGCATTACCTGTAAATATGTCCCCAATTCCTAACCAAAACCTCCCATGTGCCTAATAATAAGCTTGACATTATTTGTGATTTTTTTCCCAACAAAAATTCAACTTGGAAAATCGCAAAACTACAACGTGGAGAAAAATGGAATTTGACATTTGTAAAATGGAAAACTTCGGTCTTTACCCTTGTCCCATCTACATGTAGTAGCAACACCAATTTTTGTGTATTGATAGACATTTATCTATCTTTTTATGGGTCATGCAAGAAATTTTGCTACCAAAATGTATATCACCAAATTAACACTGTTAAAAATGTTTGTAAACACCATGAAATTGATAGTCTACATTCCAGGCTGTTCTTTGTTTTTCTCCTTAGAGCAGCAGGCTAGAAGCTTAGATTAGATTTTAGTCAGGAAATTTGAACTACATGATAGCAAACTCACAGTTCATGATCAGTCTGCCTTAAGAATAAAGGTTAGGTCTGGTTGGGGTAGGGTAAACAAAAAAGCAGTCTGTGAACAAGGATATGAAATTGAAATCAAAGTGTCACATTTTTTTCAGTATTGGCTCATTTTCATAGTCTTAGTTTATAAACTGTTCTTTTTTATTTCCCCTCCCCCTAAATTGACCAAAGTTTATTCCTTTACCAGAGTGATATGAATGTGAGTTTTCTACTTAAAATCTAATCAGTTCATTGGTACGTACTTGTAAGCAACATTAAAATCTAACGATCCGTTCTTGAGTTCTCATGGTAACAAGCCCAAATCAGACATGATCGCGCCCCATGACCTTTCAACTCCCAAAACAAATTCATTGGTGCCTTATATTAGATACTTCACCCAAGTTACATGAAAATCTGTCCAGCCCTAAGTTATCATGGTAACGAGACCAAATTAGATATGAATGAGGCCTTGTGACCTTTGACCCTTTACCTCTGAAATCTAATAAGTTCATTGGTGCCTTTTAATACATATTTCGCCCAAATTACATCAAAGTCCAACCAGCCGTTCTTAAGTTATCATGGTAACGAGACAATTTTGACATAATTTAGATTCTGTGACCTTTGACAGGGCTCGACACTAGCACTTGCCCACTTGCCCGGGGCAAGTAAAACTTCATGTCGGGCAAGTAAAAACTCAAAATGTTTAAATTTACTTGCCCAATCTGGCAAGTAATATTTTGATCCCCTCAAATGAAAAAAGAAAAAAATGTTCAAAGTCTTTAAAAAGAAGTGAACAAAATATGTGTGAAAATGTTTGTTCAGCTATTAATTGCATCATTTTTTTCACTATGCTTTTTCAGAAATCACACCTTTTACAACCCCCAGAATTAAAATTACACCTTCAATGCCATAAAAAGGTCTTAGTGAAGAAATAATTTTTAATGTTTTTATCATTTTTTTTTTTCGGGCAAGTAAATTTTTCATTCGGGCAAGTAAAAATCTGAAAGTGATAATTTCACTTGCCCGAAGGGCAAGCAGAAAAAAAAAGTTAGTGTGGAGCCCTGCCCTTGACCTTTCAACTTCCAAACCTGTATCAGTTCATTGTTGCCTCATTGTTCATACTTGGCCAAAAATGGCCATAAATCTGATTTTTCCTTAAAAATGTGAAAGGGTTCTAGGTTTCAAAAACTGAAAATACATTTATTTTTACCTTAGAACAGACATATATTCAAGTTTCAAAATGCTTTTTTCCCTTGAACCCTTCAATGTTTTTTTAAACGCTTTTGTCAGTCAAATGGTGGTCAGATTTTGAACACTATCATATAACAGTGATTTGCCATTCAACCCAAGTGCAATTGTTGTCATTTCTATGCCATCCACTATTTGTTACTTTTCTCAGGTTTTACAGTTTGCTTCAAAATTTTTCTGAAAACACACAACATGTTTACCTGTGCTTGCCATGATACATGTCTTGCCCTTTGAATTCTATTGGGTGTAGTTCATTTCTGTATCTGTTTGTTTATTTATTTAGTCACTTACATGTAATTATTCTAATATTGTATAATTATATCAAACACAAAGACATAATGCTTGAATGTGTGAACACCTCACAAGTCATTAAAATCATGTTATTTTTTTGGTATCTGTAGTACTGTGTAATTAATATGCATTTACAGGTTCATTATTTTTTGTGAGTGATTTTCAGTCGTTCTATGCACCCACGTTTATAGCGAACAGTTTAATACTTAATTTAGATACAAATGTTATATGATTTTTTTTACTTAAAAAAATACATAGGACCAAACGAAACAGCAGCTGATATCAATAATTATGCTATAAAATGTTTCACAAGCACTAATTCAAGACAAGAATTTATTTTGGAATGTTGTAAATGATATATGTGTATGCTTTTAAGTAGCCAGTACAGTTGATGCAATGAATCATTTAACTCTAAATGTGCCAGAGGATTTCAACCTTTATGGACTTTGTGTATTAATTGGTGCAGATCTGTGACTTTGGCACGTTAGGAGTTAATTAAAATATATTATCCTTTCAAAGTACTTTGAACCCTGTTCAATCCTTTTATTTTACCATTCCTAATATATTTATAGTGAATGATTTTCAGTCGTTATACATTGTACATGTAGGTCTACCACTGACTTTTGTTGATCCTACCACATGGTCTTGTACAGTGTGCATGTATTATCCTAATCATATTTTGTTTGAGTCCTTTGTTTCATGTATGAATATGTAGGGCATCTTAGTATTTTTTTCCATTAAACATATTATGATTCAATGATTTTGGATTGTATGATTTTTTTCACATCAATGATCAATTGTAATTTTATTTTTTGAGTCATGTGGAAATAAACTTTGACGTTATGTTTGCTTGTACGAAGAAGGAACTTTCTGTGCTAAGTGTGGTAATCATAGACAGTTTTTAATGTTTTAGTTTATACATAGGAGAAAGCCACACCTTTATATTTATACCAGGTTTAGAGTACTTATAAACAATTCTGTTCCTTGCTTCACGATGAAAGACATTGTTTAATTTTGTTTTCTGTCATATCTGTATGTGTAAATACCTTGCTTTTAGCTTCATAGGAGAAAGATACTCCTCGTTTCATGATAATTGCCATAATTGTAGTCACTTGCAAACAGCTTGTTTTTGATACATGGGAAAAAGCAACTCCTTTTAATTTGATTTGATATGTACATTGATTGTAGTATTTTGAGTGTGTGAGCAACTCATTTATTGCTTTATAGGAGAAAGTCACTCCTAAATTGTTATACCATGTTCACAGTAATTGTATTTTGTTAATGTATTTGTTTGTCAGCTACATAGAAGTTACTCCTTTCAATTTCATCATTGTTCACAGTAGTTATATTTTGTTAATGTAATGTTTGATAGTTTTCAAAAACTGAAAATACATTTATCTTTAGCTTAGAACAGACATATATTCATGTTTCAAAATGCATTTTTTCCCTTCAATATTTTTTTACACACTTTTGTCAGTCAAATGGTGGTCAGATTTTGAACACTGTCATATAACAGTGATTTGCCATTCAACCCAAGTGCAATTGTTGTCATTTCTATGCCATCCACTATTTGTTACTTTTCTCAGGTTTTACAGTTTGCTTGAAAAATTTTCTGAAAACATACAACATGTTTACCTGTGCTTGCCATGATACATGTCTTGCCTTTTGAATTCTATTGGGTTTAGTTCATTTCTGTATCTGTTTATTTATTTAGTCACTTAATTATTCTAATATTGTATAATTATATCAAACACAAAGACATAATGCTTGAATGTGTGAACACCTCACAAGTCGTTAAAATCATGTTGTTATTTTTTTTTTTTGGGGGGGGGGTATCTGTAGTACTGTGTAATTAATATGCATTTACAGGTTCATTATTTCTTGTGAGTGATTTTCAGTCGTTCTATGCACCCACGTTTATAGCAAACAGTTTAAAGCCCAAGTTTAGTTTTGGGGATTTTTTGTTATTTGAAAGCTTTATGCCCCAAAGTCATAAACCTGCAATAATAGATTCTGAATGTCTTTAGATTTTTTTTTAATTAATTAATGAAAAAATCTCGTGGAACATCCCCAAAATTTTACATTATAGCATCCAAAGGGTTAAAAAGGCTTTAAGGTTACATGTGTTATCCTCATCTGAAAGAGCAGACGCAGCTCTTTCAGATGAGATTACTTAGTGTTGCACGACTTCAGCATTTTAGAGAGTCGACTAGTCGCCCACCAATAGTCGCGACTCCGACTATTAGTCGACTAACGGTGTTCAACGTCTTAGTGTGTTCAAGATTGGTGGTGTGGGGTGCATGGGTGTCGCAGTCGGAGTCACAATACGGCAACACATGTAGCATTGCACGATTATAGATATAGGCTGATCCAAGTACATTTTGGCGGTTCTGTTTGATGATATAGATTAATTAGGGCCGTTTCACAATGAAAAAACGTAAAGGAAAAGAGTCAAAAGATCAAGCAGCCGTACACATACACAATGCCATCTTTTGCCATGACACAATGATTGGTAGTTCTGTTCAAATTTTACGTCTTTTGACTCAGTTTTTCATACAAATTAACATGTGATAAAAAGTCGACTATTGCGCTCCGATAGTCGTAGTCGCGACTATGTCTAGGCAGTCGCGACTACGACTTTTTGCGACTTAGTCGTGCAACACTAGTATTACTCATATAACCTTTTTAACCCTTTGGATGCTATAATGTAGAATATAGTCAAAAATGTCGGGGGTCCCCCCGACATTTTTCATTAAATAATTTTTAAAAAAACAAACGACAAAAAAAAAGTTATAAGAGTTATATACCTCATCTGAAAGAGCCGAGTCTGCTCTTTCAGATGAGGTATAACACATGTAACGTTAAAGCCTTTTTAACCTTTAGATGCTATAATGTAAAATTTGGGGGTGTTCCACCGAGATTTTTATTAATTAATTTAAAAAAACTAAAGACATTCAGAATCTATTATTGCAGGGTATGACTTTGGGGCATAAAGCTTTCAAATAACAAAAAATCCCTAAAACCTAAACTTGGGCTTTAATACTTAATTTAGATACAAAATATGATTTTTTATTTTAAAAAATACATAGGACCAAACGAAACAGCAGCTGATATCAATAATTATGCTATAAAATGTTTCACAAGCACTAATTCAAGACAAGAATTTATTTTGGAATGTTGTAAATGATATATGTGTATGCTTTTAAGTAGCCAGTACAGTTGATGCAATGAATCATTTTAACTCTAAATGTGCCAGAGGATTTCAACCTTTGTGGACTTTGTGTATTAATTGGTGCAGATCTGCGAATTTGGCACGTTAGGAGTTAATTAAAATATATTATCCTTTCAAAGTACTTTGAACCCTGTTCAAGCCTTTTATTTTACCATTCCTAATATATTTATAGTGAATGATTTTCAGTCGTTATACATTGTACATGTAGGTCTACCACTGACTTTTGTTGATCCTACCACATGGTTGTACAGTGTGCATGTATTATCCTAATCATGTTTTGTTTGAGTCCTTTGTTTCATGTATGAGTATGTAAGGCATCTTAGTATTTTTTCCTATTTACCATATTATGATTCAATGATTTTGGATTGTATGATTTTTTTCACATCAATGATCAATTGTAATTTTATTTTTTGAGTCATGTGGAAATAAACTTAGACGTTATATTTGCTTGTACGAAGAAGGAACTTTCTGTGCTAAGTGTGGTAATCATAGACAGTTTTTAATGTTTTAGTTTATACATAGGAGAAAGCCACTCCTTAATATTTTTACCAGGTTTAGAGTACTTATAAACAATTCTGTTCCTTGCTTCACGAAGACAGACATTGTTTCATTTTGTTTTCTCTCATAACTGTATGTGTAAATACCTTGTTTTTTAGCTTCATAAGAGAAAAATTATCCTCGTTTTATAATTGTCATAATTGTAGTCACTTACAAACAGCCTGTTTTTGCTACATGGGAGAAAGCAAGTCCTTTTAATTTGATTTGATATGTGCATTGATTGATAGCATTTTGGGTGTGTGAGCAACTCATTTATAGCTTTATAGGAGAAAGTCACTCCTAATTATACCATGTTCACAGTAGTTGTGTTTTGTTAATGTATTTGTTTGTTAGCTACATAGGAGTTACTCCTTTGTTCACAGTAATTGTATTTTTGTACTTGTTTGATAGCTTCATAGGAGAAAGACACTCCTCATACCATAATTGCAGTACTTGCAAACTGTTTCCTACTACAATCAATTGTTATACCATGTTAATAGTCATAGTAATTAATATTTTGTTTTATATTTGTTTGGTAGTTGCATAGGAGAGAGACCATCCTCATACCATAATTGCAGTACCTGCAAACTGTATTTTTTTTCTTGCCACATGGGAGAAAGCCACTCCGTAATATACTTTTGTAATACAGGTGAACAATTATTCATTTTTTGCATTATAGGAGAAAACATGTTTATCGCTTTAAAGGAGAAAGTCACTGTTGAATTTTTATACCGTCTATTTACAGTAGTTGTAGTTTGTTAATGTATTTGTTTGTGAGCTGCATAGGAGAAAGTTACTCCTCCATTGTTAAACCATTTTCACAGCAGTTTTTGTTTTGTACTTGTTGTTAGGTGCATAAAGGAGAAAGCCACTCCTCAATATTTGTACTGCAAGACATGTAAATAATTAATTTCTTGCATTACAAGAGACAACTTGTTTATTGCTTTATAGTAGGGGTGGGCGAATGAAACCTTTTTTGGGAAATTTAATTTCAAACAAGTGGATTCTATGGCCATTTTGGCTGCTGATCACAAATCTGACAATTATTTTGACCTACGATTGAGTTAAGTTATATTGGTTCCCGCCATTTCTTTGAAAAAATGGCGGGAAAATGGATTTTTGGCCATATTTTTGCAGTAAAGTGCATAAAAGTGATGTGTAATATGTCCGTTTATATGTTTTTGAGGTTGCCGAGTTCAAATATTAGCATATTTAAGATATTGGAGGTATTGGTAGGGTGATATCTGTAAAAACAAGTGATATTTTACACAAAAATATACAGAAAATACACATTTTGAGCCGGAGATGAAAGCAAATAATGACCATTACACACATATGAGTTCATAATTTAAATTTTTGCAATAATCTTGATAAACTATATATATTATGTATTAATCATGCTTTGAAACACCTCTTTTCAGGAATTTCAGGACAGTTATATCAGTTGCATTGTCTATATTTGCTAAAGAATCAGCAGTTTTAGTAAAATTTTGGTGAAATGTTACCCCAAATTATTTCAGATTTTCTTGGAACTGTGACTAATATGCATGAGGTCATTTAATGTTTCACATGAGCATTTCCATATTATTACAGATTTCAAATATAAGTACGTAGCGGGATACATGTACATTAGCTACATGTACACTATTCATGTTGTCAAAATTTGGGGAAAACAGTAGTTTGACAATTTATATCATAATGTAATATTGTCAAATTGTTCTAGTTTCACACGATACTATTCAGACTTGCCACAAAGTACATTCAGTAGCAGATGAGACCAGCAGCAGTGACACTCAGGCACACTTCTGGAGCAAAATTTTTAGGGGGCTACTGGGGGCTTGACGGGAACGTGCGATGATGCGAGGGAGAGAAACGACCAGGCGGGGGAGGGTATGGGATGGGGATGCCCCTTCAACAGTAGGAGCTTTTTGAAAATATGCATAAAAAGGTGTTTGGAAGCATGGTAAATTAAGTTATATTTTATCAAGGGTATTACTGACTGTAGTCATTATTTCAAAGAAATGTACAGGAAGTATAATTATGGTTAACAGTATTTGAGTACTGTAGTCATACTTGTGAGGGAGGTGTGGGATACCCCCTCCAATGGTAGCCACTTTTTTGAAAACAGGCCTGGAAAAGATGCGTTTCTAAGCATAATACATATTTTATAAAGATTAGGGATTATAGTCAGAATTTCAAAGAGATGTACACTGTGAGTAGCCATACTTGTGAGGGAGCAAAGCAACTGACTTGTGCAGGGTGTAAGAGGGTGTGGGAGGGGGATATCTCCCCTCGCACGGTAAGAACTCTTTAAAAATATGCATGAAAAAGATGTGTTTTTAAGCATAGTGAAATATTTTATCAAAATTAATAGGGATTATAGTACAGGAAAACTGATGTATGTGGAAAATTGCATCTGAGTATGCATACTTGCGAGGGAGCGAAGCGACCAAGCGGGTTGAGGTGTGGGAGGGATATCCCTCTTCCCACAATAAGAACTCTTTGAAAATATGCATGGAAAAGACGTGCTTCTAAGCATAGTAAAAACATTTTATTATTATTACCGATTATAGTCAGAAATTCAAAACTATGTACAGGACCGTCAGTACGTGGAAATCATAATGTGAGTAGGCATACTTGCGAGGGAGTGAAACGAGCGAGCGGGTTGAGGTGCTGGGGGGAGGGGGGTATCTCCCTCCCACGATAGGAACTTATGAAAATATGCATTGAAACAAGTTCTCTAAGCATAGTAATTACATGTTTCATAAAGATTATTCTGGATTATAGTCAGAATTTCATAAGAGTACATATTGAGTAGTCATACTTGCGAGGGAGCAAAGTGACCTAGCGGGAAGGGTGTGGGAGGGGGTATCCCCTCAAGTAGAAACTTTCTGAAAATACGCATGGAAAAGGCATACTCCTAAGCAGAGTAAGTTGTATATTTTATCAAGATTATTAGAGAATATAATCAGAATTTCAAAAGACGTACACTGTGAGAACTTGAGGGAGCAAATAAAGTTACTGAGCGGGAAGGGTGTGAGAGGGGGTATCCCCCCCCCCCCACCTCAGTTAGCAACTTTCTGAAAATAAGCCTGGAATATATTAAGTACAGTAAATGCATATCGCCAGAATGTCAAAAAGATGTTCACTGTCAATAGTCATACTTGCCAGGGAGCGAAGCGACTGAGTGGGGAAGGGTGTCCAGGGTAGGAACTTTTTTGAAAATATGCACAGAAAAGAGGTGTTTCCAAGCATAAGTAATATGTATATTTCAGCAAGATTATTGCAAAAATGTAATTCATGAATTCATATGTATATAATGGTCATTATTTGCATTCGTCTCAGATTCAAAATGTGTATTTTCTGTATATTTTTGTGTGAATTATCACTTTTTTACAGATATCACCCTACCAATACCTCCAATGTCTTAAATATGCTAATATTTGAACTCAGCAACCTCAAAAACATATAAAAGTACATGTTACACATCACTTTTATGCACTTTACTGCAAAAATATGGCCAAAAAGCCATTTTCCCGCCATTTTTTCAAAAAAATGGCGGGAACCAATATAAGACTTAATCGTAGGTCAAAATAATTGTCAGATTTGTGATCAGCAGCCAAAATGGCCATAGAATCCACTTGTTTTTAAAAAAAATTGTCATTTGCCCACCCCTATTTATAGAAGAAGAAAGTCCCTCTTCAAATGTTATACCATGTTCATAGTTGCAGAACTTTATATTTGGTAAGTACTTATTTATTACTTGCATAGGAGAAAGACACTCCTCATACCATAATTGCAGTACTTGCAAACTGTTTCATGCTACATTCAAATGTTTACCATGTTAATAGTCATAGTTATATTTTGTTTTGTACTTGTTTGATGGTTGTATAGGAGAAAGCCACTCCCTAATTGATATACTTTTGTAATGTAAACAATTAATTTCTTGCATCATAGAAGATGACCAGTTTACTGCTGTACAGCGTGTATCAAAAAAAAGTAGACATTTAGACAAAAAATTATTAAAAATTGTTTTCGTGATTTTGAGATTATTTTCTGATATTAATATTTTACCTTGGACCTAAGCTACCTGATGACACTATTGGTATTGAAAGTATTTCACGCATGAGTGAGCACAACCCGCTTTTGTGCAATCGGCGAAAAATGCATTTGCGCACAGAATTGTGTTCTGATAATCAATGCTTAGTTCCTCACAGACCGGTGTTGCAGAAGCTCTCAACTGATGTGCATAAGGATTGAATCCTCAGCATGCTCAGAGAAGAGCTAATATCAATTTTGTGACAAAAAAAGCCAAAAAATGAAGCACTGATTCAGATATACCCCCATAAAAAAAAGAGAATGTCATGTTTGCAAGATGAACTGTGAATTAAAAAAAAAATGCATTTTCTTCTTTTTCAGGGGTTGGGGGGTTGGTAAAATTTTGTATCTGAATTATTGCTTTATTTTGTCTTTCTTGTCCAAGAATTGATATAAGCTCTTCTCTGAGCATGCCGAGGATTTAGAATGTAGCAAAAATGAAGTAATGATTCAGATACAACCCGCACTACCCCTTCAAAAACAAGAAATCGCCATTTTCTTCAGTTCACAGTTCATCTTGCAAACATGACATTTTCTCCTTTTTTAGGGGGGTTCTTCTGAATCATTGCTTCATTTTTGTCTTTTTTGCCACAAAATTGATATTACATCTTCTCTGAGCATGCTGAGGATTCAATCCATGTGCACATCATGTGAGAGCTTCTGCAGCACCGGTCTGAGAGGCATTAAACATTGACTATAAGAACACAATTTTGTGCGCAAATGCATTTTTGGCCTATTGGACAAAAGTGGCCTGTGCTCACTCACGCGTGAAATACTTCTAATACCGATAGTGTCATCAGATAGCTTAGGTCCAAGGTAAAATATTTATATCAAAAAATAATCTCTAGATCATGAAATATTTGCGTAATAATTTTTTTTCTGAGTGTCTACTTTTATTTGATACACGCTGTATAGGAGAAATTCACTCCTCATAACAAATTGTTAACTCTGACTTGTCTTGCTTCATTGGAGAAAAAAATCAATCTTGATCCAGGATTTATTTTTTCATTCTTTTGTACCTCCTGGTGCCTTAATTTGGTATTCCTCTTGTGACAGAATGAAGACTGTATGAAGAGTATATTTATTGAAATAAATTCTGCCAGATTGTCACATGAAGAAATCATGTGCAAGATGAGTACATTATTGATGTCTGTTCATGAAAGAATGCTGAATTGAAAAATGAATGAGTAATTGAGTATTTGTTTGATTAGAAAAATGAGATTTGGTTGAGTCTAAACTGAAATGCATATGCCATTTACTTATCCAATTTCCATTGATTTTTTTTGTAACATGCATTTTCATTAAAACTCAAACATACATGTATGTCCTCCAACAGAACACACTCAGAATACATTTGTGCATGAACTAATGCTGTAGTGAATCAATTAATCAACTGTTATTCGATCATTCAGGTAGCCGCTTTTGAAATTGCAATATTGGTTGCTGACGGTCAGACAGAGATGCACATGCAACACAGCAGAATTCATTCTATCAAATGAGTTACAATACCTCGTACATGCCACTACACACTGTTTTGCTTACCTGAAAATATCCGGTCTATAATCTTAACAGTTCAACTATTCTTGATATTTTTGTGAAATATATTTCTCTGCACAAATCCCCCCAAATGAAGTGAAAATTACCAGGTTTTCCATTCAAAAATAACAAAGCCAGATAAAAATACATTGTATATGAAGACGAAACATATCACCAGTTCGTTACGGACTCATGCAGCATGGGTAGTAGAGTCCCGCCTATAGCTGTCCGGTTCGAGTGATGTAGTGCTCTCGATGAAGGGCTCTAGCTCTGTCGAGAGTAGGTTAATAGCGCCCTCAAACAGTTGAGGGGTGACAGTGACCTTCATCAGAGCACATACAGTGAACCAGATATGTGGGACTACAGCTCGCGCTATTTGTGTCTGGCTTTATCATTTTTGGTTGGAAAACCTACCAATTTTTATTTTATTTTGGGAGATACATATATTTCACAGTTAAGAAATATCATGAAGAGAATACGGTAGACCCAATATTTTCAAGTGAGCAAAACAGTGTTTATAGTGGCATGTACAGTATAAATGTATCACAACTGATTGTTGTTGCATGCATATAGACATACATGTATAGCCACATCACACCCACATATTTTGAAGTTCCTCTGATGATCAAATAATCATTTTTGACCGGAAAAAGTCATCAAATCTACGGTACTCCCCGACATATTTGGTTAGAGATTCAGAAGTACACTAAAATTAATGTAAGTTTTGATGCTGAAAGAAAGGAATATAAGCATCTGAGAAAAAAAAAATTGATTCTGAATATAACTTACAGTTACAGAATTACACAATCTTGTGCATAAGTTTTCAAATCCATACTACTCACTTAATAGAAACAGAATCAAACTGAGGAGGGTTAAAAAAATATATAAATTTCCATAAATAATTTCAGAAGTATAGAAGCCCCAAACCAAACCAAACAATATTAGATAAAAGAAACAGAATCAAAATCTGTTGCAAAATAGTGAGAAGTAGAATTTTTGCTATTTTGAAAAATTTACATAAATAGATGAATTTCAAAGTTCTGTGTAAAACTTTTGAAGCCTCAAGCAGGTCCCGTCTAATGGGAGAAAGGGAATCAACATCTGCAAAGAAATAAAATGGTTTTGAATATATGAGTATATGACTATAAAATAAAGTAGCATTTTATTTGTGATTCAGAATAAACTCTTGCATAAATTAGCATAATTAACCCCTTGGGTTCGATGCTATACGGCACTGTTGTTCATTGACAGACAACGCAATTTGCACATGGTTGACTTAGAAGGGCATGTAAACGCATGTTTGCTTATAAAATTCTACATAGAATATGTATTTTCTTACTTTATACTAGTCAAAAATGTGTAATTATAGCGACAACTACAAATAGGCTATAAAACTCTACCATTTATATTCAGTGTTTGACCGAAATTTGTCACATTTTCTGGGTTTCTGTACAAGCCTGTCGTCCCCAAGGGGTTAAGCCATTATCCTAGCCATATTAATCCATAATTACGCCATTATCTAGCCATATCAATCCAAGCAATTAGAATCAAAATTTGTGAAGAAATGTCAGAGCAGTAAATTTTTTTTTTAGTTAGAACACACACAGACACATATATGCCAGTGCATGGTGGGTGGTAACTGATATGTTGTAGTTGTGGTAACCTGTGCAAGCTTATTATGTCAGAAAGTGTAGAAGCTTAAAGCCACTGCTAACATTACCACAGTTAAAAAAAATGTGAGCCTACATATCTACCACAGCTCCACCAAAATGTCTTTGATCAAGGTCTACCAAAAATAAAGCCCACTAGAAAAAAAATTATATTTCAAAAGAATGAGACTAATTTTAGGTCCGCTTTAAAAAAGGAAAATACTACAAGCAATCAAATTGACGATTCCGCTGCCCAATTTCTTGTCATAAAGAATGAGTATGGCAAGAATCATACAGGAAAAACTGTTTTTTGGAGTCAGCAAAATGATCGTTTATTTACGAAACATCCATCATCTCAATCAAAACGGCCATTGAGCAGCGACTAACACCTCCGCAATAATGATTAGCATATACTAGCGTGTTTATTTGTCCATTTGAACACTCACACTTATACCCCAATAAAAATATGAAGATAACATCACCCTCAATTCACTCAATAAGTGATTTAAGACAACAAACTTGAGTTAATGAAGCTCCCCCGCATGTTCAAGCAACTAGAAAACAACTATTAAATCCAAACCAACACCGAAAATACAACACCTACCACCCCTTAAAAAAACGCACCACTGCCTTCTTACGTTTTGTGCCCTGTCATGAGTGGATCGCAGATTGGGCATCGGCTATGCGAAGAGAATATATCTCTCGAAAAGAACTGACAAAATAGATATTCACACCCTTGAGAGAACATTTTTAAATTTGATTCTTCCATATATGTCATGTCTTTCTTATCTATAATTTTACCTTAAACTTATTTATAATTATTTATTTATTATTATCTATTGTAATTTATAGTAATTAATATTTATCCATTATTATGTATATTTTGTCTGCAGCATGTAGATGTACAATTAATAGTCGAGCATTAAAAACATCATATTTCGAATGTAGTTAACTGTCAAAAGCGCTTTATTAATATATCATTATCTTGTATAACTTTTAAAATAGAGAACGTGAAACTTATGCAACAAGTGGCAAAAATGAAATGTTCGTCTAACATCATGGCATGACCCATTACATCCTATGGCACCAGACGCTCCGGAAAAGGGACTATAATTTGAAATCTGAAAAAAAAGTAAAATTTTACCAATATATAATGGGGTAAATTTATATAAGCAAAAGTTTAAGATTTAGGGCATATTCTCTATTAGTTCATCATATCACATGAAAATAATTAATGCCGCAAAGACTAATACTCAATAAAACACAATAACAAAAATCTCTAGAAGTCTATTCGTTGTCACAAATATCATTTGAAAAATATTATTTACTCGAAAAAAAAAATAACTTCGGCGGGCATTAAATAAAATCAAAAAATCTGCACCACACCCACCACAACCAAAGACTTTTTCATTAAATAAAAAAAAAAAAAAACTTCAACCAACAAACAAACAAACACCACACCCACCAACACGCAACATCAAATCTATTATTGGTGTGATATGACCACCTTGGGCATAAAGCTTTTAAATGAACCCAAAAAAAAAAACAACTCTGCAAAAATAATAAACTTGATGCATATTAAGAGAGCTTAGGAAAATAGATATGTTGAAAGCCGCAGAATAAGAGAAAATGAAAATTAATTGGTCTGGGTCAATGCAATATACCACAGGACTATTGTCCTGTTTTGTTTTGTTTCTTTTTTTTTTGGGGGGGGGGAGGGGTGGATGGTTAGAGCAGCAATTTCTTACAAGCCC
>JZLH01S0271170.1:2787-17566 GCA_001188425.1 Eucidaris tribuloides
ACTTTCGGTTGGCAGCAGCAGTAAACGTTAGCCTTCATTAGAACTGATGCCTCTCATTGGCAGCCGAGGCATAACAGCAAAAATTTAGTCCAATCAGGTCAATCCACTCAAATCTACGAAAGGCCACGACTGCATGCGCACATGCACGCACTGGCGCGTAATGTACGTATACCTATAGAAATAACTCGGAAAAACTCCGAATCTCGGAACAGTACAGAGATATAGACCGAGAGTGAGCCATGATGAGGGATTTTTTGTTCGTTTTTTTTCTTCATTTGTTCATAGAATCTAAAAATATTTCATTTTCGTATTTAGCCTTCTTTTTTTTTCAATTTCCTTAAATTATTCCTGGATTTCCTGGAATTTCCTGGAATTATTTCATTTCCCGAACCTCTCCCGGAAAAAGTTGAAATTTCCCGGAATTTCCCGAATTCCGGGAAGAGTGGAAACACTGATCTGATGGCTGTATTACGTGTAGTTGAATATTAAGAGGTAGACTTGAAACACAGGTATAGTATTGCAAGATGACTGAAACTCTTTGAACAACATGTGTTTATGTGGACTATTACACAAGTATTGGAATCTAGCACATGACCTTGCACAAGCATCAATAAGAATGACTGGTAGTGTATGAAGCTAGTTATTGACATTTTTGGCTGTTTGTGTTGTTGAGAACCAACAACAGAGGGCAGTCTTTACATCATTGACAAAACACTGATGCACACATACACACACAGACACAGACACACACACACAAACACACACACACACACACACACACACACACACACACACACACACACACACACACACACACACACACACACACACACACACACACACACACACACACACACACACACACACACACACACACACACACACACACACACACACACACACACACACACACACACACACACACACACACACACACACAGTCACAGTCACAAACACACTATACACAATACACAGACACCATGGAGGATAATTTGAGCAATTTTATGGTCGCTAGTCGCCATACTCTACAACATCAACCTCTTGATAACTCTCCCAACATATGATTTCATAGTACCCAAGTTGTAGCAAAGATATCCTTTTGAAGTGATTCTATTCTGGAGTTACACACCCAATTCCACATTTGGGGACTGCAACTGCAAAATATATATCCGAAAATGTTGCAGAATTCACAAAAAATTGATATCAAGTACAGAAGAATTTGCAGTATTCATGTTAAAAACATACATATACACACTTGCAATCAAGAGTCAAATTTGCTAATCATATCAACATCACATTGACTATGGTGCACGTAATGTAATTTATCTTTCATGAATATACTGAATCTGACTTTTTCATTTCACATTCCAATATTATCAACATCACATTGACTATGGTGCACGTGGTGTAATTTATCTTTCACGAATATATTAAAATCACACTTTTTATTTCACATTCCAATACTATCAACATCACATTGACTATAGATGGTGCACGTAATGTAATTTATCTTTCACGAATATACTGAATCTTACTTTTTATTTCACATTCCAATATTAAAACCTTTTTTCATTCACTAGAATTTAGGCCCTACATGTAACTAAAATATCCCACCATTTCACAATTTTGGTTTATAGAACCGACAGTATTCAAAAATACAAACAAATATACAAGTAAGCACAATGTCTAGCACCGAAATGGTATGGCCTTTAATACCGCTTATTAGTGGAAATGTCTTCGGCCTATAAACAATGCAACGCAATCAAAACATTGGTATTTGTTTTCAGTCCAGGTGTATAGGATAACGACAAGGGAATGCCTGTCGCCCCGCCAATGTGATGAGATACGCTCGGCGCGACCGCACGACGCTCCAGTTCTTACGACGGCGACGCATCCAGTCGGTAAGCCGACATCCCACACAATAAAATGTAATAATTCCTCCGGTACATGCGGATGTGTATGATACACGGTGACATAAACAAAGTGGTGAATTTTATGTTGAAGTCAATGGGATAGTCTGTGACTCCCTTATGTGACAACACAGTACACTTTCATGTATGCAGAGTCCAACAAGAACATTTTGATTTAGTAACATATTTTGATCTTTGCGAATTAATTCAATAAAAAAACTTGTCTACAGACAATGACGTTATATTACCTGCAGAAAGTTAGGCATTGCAGTGTAGTTCTCCACACAAATATGGAACAGCTCATTTGTTATTTTGTTTATTCAACACTATAAAGAGAATTTTACTCACAACTCACATTTGTAGAATTAAAAATATTTGATACCACTAAAAAGTAAAAGCATGAAACAATTTCAAAACAATTACATGTAGATGATACCTCAAAATGAATCAGAAAAAAATCAATTACACATATATCATAGTCTGGGTTCTCATAGCCAACTAAAACAAAAGTTCTCCACCTCTGGCTAATCATCTACCTCCTCTGTAACTTCTCCCTTCCTCTAGAAAATATACACTGCTGATATTGTTTGTTTTCATAGCCATATTTGGACACTATTCATCACTATGTGGACAGGATGGACATGTGTTTTCTTGGTATATACATTACAGTTTGAGACATGTTAAGTAGCCCTCCACAAGACCATAAACTATATTTAGTTCCTGCACATCAATGGTCTGAGGTCAGAGGTCAAGTCTGCTGGGTCACAGGGTCGGCACAAAACAGGAAGTCGCATGCTGGGGCTGTAAATCTGCAACAAGAAATGTGTTCAAATAACACGAGTAGGGTCCATGGTAAAACCCAGCAATTTCCATCAAATTTCCAGGAAAGTTTGTCAGGCACGCAGGATGTGAGGACGATGGTCTGAAACGTGCCGACACTTGGGGACATTCACGGCATTGTGGCCAAGACATTACAAGATACTGGTATGCATGTACTTTTTGTTGATGGCATTGAACGAGCGTTGCCAAGATTACGGTCGATTGGATCTACGAAGGCAGGAAATTCCACTGTTTATGCGAATCAGCGCACGGTGCGGCACACAGGACGTGTATCGCTCAAAGCCTGACCTCAACATAACAAGACGTAACCAGGTATAGTAGTAGCAGCAGAGGTCCAACTACACCCTTGTGGAAATCCTCCATAGACAAGCTTGTGTCACATCAAATTGGATTCTCCTTTCAAAGTTTCAAAGAGGCTTGGAGAGTGTAATCCCACTTTGGACACGATGTAGGCCCTCTACAACAATTAAGTGGATGTTGTCCCATACCCACATGCCTCCAAATAAAAATGACAGAAAACTGGACAAATATTTCAGTCCAATCTTAATTTTTTGGGATAGAATTATAAAAATAGTTCTTAACTAGTGCTACTAATATATTTTGCGCAGTAGCTGTGCTACATAAATTTACATCTTTGTAAGAAAAGTATGTATTAAGAAAAGCCGATCTATTCTAATAACATTATAGCATACCAGGGTTCATTCATTATTTTCACATTCTATTCTAAACTTGCATAGTTATATATATATTTTTTTAATTTGAGAGCATTGATGAGCTCATTTTGAAAATACTCTACTCGCCTGATATATCCCTTGAATATGAATAAGCTGTACAGTTTATTCAAGTACAGCATACATACTGCATAACAATCATGTAAACATTCATCACCCATCTAGACATATTCATCCCTTTGAGTAATTTTCAACTATCAACTATTTAGGCTAATGGGAAATGTGATCAATTAGCAAATCACCTATCCTGTAATTTTGGGTCTTTTCTCTTATTTTTTTTTTTTTTACAGCAGCGTGATGCAAATTTCATTCAGCTATCAGCAGGGAAAAAAATATGTGAAGGCTCAGGGCGATTTTGCCCCTGAAATGACAAAAGAGCCCCCGTTAATTGCCATAGGATTCAATACAAAAAGAGTATCTGAAACAGGAAAAGTTGGCCTCAGAAGAAAATTTTAATTTTTCCCTATCACCAATACTACCAAGGTAAAGTCATTGCAACTAAGGCAACCTCTGTACCACCTCTGCAATCATATTCCTCCCCCATCACCATCGAAAGTTGCTGAAATGTCAAGGCCACAGGGACCTAGACCCGCTTTGGGCCTTTCCGAATTCTGTGACAATCGCACCGTAGCAACAACAACAGCCAGCAAATCCAATTTTGCCCCTCCAAACACGTCTTAATCTGGAGGAAGAGTAGCGACTCGCATGCATTAAGGAAGGTTGGGCTCTCCGCTGGGACACGGTCATCTAAGTCACTGTGTCAATGTCAATGTGATCATTCATCTTGTACAAGCCTGGTTTGGGTCGTGGGTTGTCCCCTCCCCCCCCCCTTACATTTATGCATGGATCATGATTATGAATGCTTCACTTTCCAATTTGTTTTTTTTCCCCGTTTTCAAACAAAGAGCAGGCATTTCCTGGAATCTCCGTGGGGGTCATTGCATTAGTTATGTATGCACACTGAACACCAAACGCATTATGGGCATCACCTCACGATGACACGATCATGGTGTTGCACATGTACGATAATTGAACTGAAAGCTTAAGACTGTATGGCATCCATAGGAATGAATTATTATTACAAGTATTTCACATATATGCTAACACTTTTTCTCCCTAGCTCCCTGAGTGACAATAACACCATATAATTTCCATATACACACTGGCACATACCACTTTCACTGCAGCTTTTACAATTCTACAACTTCATCATTAAACTTTTTGCACCGAACAGTGGTATTGAATTCTGCCAATTGTCACAAAAATATTAAGGCTTCATCATTAAAGTCTGTGTTTTTTCCCACTCTGTGGGGTTGGACAGTACATTTCCTTGATGGCTCTCCTCCATGCTGTCCTGTCATTTGGGTCAATGTGGGTAATGTTGGACACTTTTCTTATTAGAGTTAAATCTTTGGAGACTGAACCCTGATATTTCTCGGCACTTAGATCATTAAAATAAACATCAGTTCATTTAAGTACAGATTATATCATTAAAATACATATTATACTAATAACAGTGGATTTAATACATCACTGACATACAGATTAAGCTGACTGTCAATTGCAATAATATGCTTAAAAGTTTGTGAACAAAAAGTCATCTGGGCTTAAAAGTCACATTCGCTTGATAAATGATCGTGCTCTCTTGAACAGCATGCCTAATTCAGTTTCCAGTCTACGATGTCTTGAAATCCACATCCATATTATTGCTAAAATGGAAATTGACAAGACAGTGTTGTAGGGCAGTAAACAATGTCTTGTGGGAATTCATTGGAATTGCATGAAATGGTTCCCAAAACACATACATGATATGTATCATGTCAAATGCTGTAATCATCATTAAAACTCTCTTCCGCTCAAATGAAACATTTGTCTTGAAAATCCATCAATACAAGTAAGCACACATTCTCCATTTTGCTTGATAAATGTATAATTTGCAAGAGTAATTTGTCTAATTGATGATTTTGCCGGGGACAAAGCGAACCTTGTGAGAAAATACTAAAACTAATGGAGAGAAAAGAATGTTGCAGTTTTTGTCCTGCTAGAGTTTAACTTCGTCTTTATGTCATGAGTTAAGGATACTACCTATTGCTGCCGCAAAATCTAATTTATTGTTAATTTGTTTTTATCTCTCTGGGGACTGGCTGGCAGTCTCCGTTACAAGTCGCTTAAAAGCATTGCATAAAAGCGGCAGTTTTTAATTCCTGCATCGGTACTTAGTCAATTAGTCAATTCCACGGGAGAACTAAATGCTGAGAAACCCTACCTCTAATCAGTCGCGATGGACAAGATGACGTAGAACATGGAGGAAGAAGAGAGATTTAGACAACATGTGCAGATAAAGAACTCCAGAAGTAACATTACTTCAACCATGGGCGTAAATCCGTTCCGAGGAGTGGGGGGGATGATCGATGAAATTTCCAAATTTTGGCCCCAAATTTTTGGGGACACCCCAAAATCAAGGGCTATTTCTTGAAAAGGGGACACCTACAACGTGCAAAAATACCACTATCTCTACCCTAAAATTGGCATATAGCTTTCATTGTGATTACATTTTAGACCTTTCACATAATGTGTTTCTCGATCTTTTTGCTGTAATATAAAAACACTAGATATCATAGCATTAGATTTTGCAGTTGGGTTTTCATGGCCTATAGGCCTATCAATGAACGAGCGAGCGAAGCGAGCGAGAAAATTTGTAGAACCTGTGAGAATGCATGGTGTCTAATAACATCTTATGAAAGTGGAAAATGCTTTCTGGAAATGTCTCAATTCAGAGACCGAAAAGACGTCCAAAACATAAATTATGAAAAATTTTTGCGAGGCTGAGCCTGAAAATTAAAGTAAGTTGGGCTCTAAAGTCGTTTCAGAATTCGGGGGCCCCCCAAAAAAAAAAAAAAACAAAAGTAAAGAGGGAAAAGGAGGCCATTTAAAAAAAACACAACAGTAGCACTTTATATACAAAAGGCGGTAGCGGCACCTAAATAGAACAGTGTGCTCTAAAATGGGAAAAAAAGGCCATTGTCACAGGGGAGGCCTTATCAGAGGTGAATAATTGACAATTGCTAAAAGAAACCGATTGCGCGTCGCTTATGTCCTCATAGTGAAAATGATCTGAGTTTGCTTTTACATTTTGTTGATAATAAATTAGGGCCTGATGTTTAATTAGGGCCACATTTTGCGTTATCTGTGCTCCTGAAATATAGGGATTTGGATAGATTGGCCCATGTTGGACGCAATGTGAAAAACAGACGTATAGTAATCGAAAACATGAATGAGAGAATATTAAAAACTGGAAACCTCACAGGATATTCAGATTAACAATATCCTTTAGCATTTAAAAATATATATAAATGTTAGTAATAAATTGAATAAATCACAAAACGACTTATTGAAAAGTGAGGTATATTGTACAGAACATCCCCTCCTTCCGCGGAAAAAGTAGTGGGATATAGGCCATAGTCGCCTCAATCCCCTCACTCACCAATTTCCCGCTAATTTACGACAGTGTCTTTATTCGGCATTGGGATTGGGCTGGTCTCTGCATGTCTGCCAGTATAATTACTTCATTCTTAAAACCGAATGTTGAATAAATATAGGTTAAAAGTCGGCAAAATGATACACAATTTCAAATGGTCCGATTATAACTATAACTATCATGGCAGTGGAGACTACTTGAAAAACGAGGCCATAGGCACACCGCAGGAATTTTCAACGGGCCGAAATGTTCAAATTAATTCGAGGGAAAGTGGTCAAGCGAGGGAGCGAAACGCGACGCGAGCCAGGAAGCTTTGTGAGTTTTTTAGAAATTAAAGATTGAACGATCTTAGCATTTAAAGGCATTTCAGCGAGACAATTCTCACTATATAGCAATTTTTATCAATTATTAATTATAATTTTTTTATTTTTTCTCGAAAAGTGGGGGGGATGATTGTACAGGCCCATCCGCCCCGCCTCGAAAAAGTGGGGGGGATATATACGCCCCGCATCCCCCCGGGGATTTTACGCGCAGTGACTTCAACATACATGTAGTTATATTATTTCTACCTTCAGGGAGATGGCAGGGATAATTGTAAGTTCTCTTAAGTGATAAATGATACGTTTTGTGACATATAATTTGTAACAAAAAAGGAACAGTTTAAAACGAGACAGCTGCATTTCTGCTTGCCGCCATATCTCAGTGGGATGTAACATCCAACATTTGGCCGCGTCGTTCTACGATTCTTGCTTCGAACATATTTCACTGTCAACCAGTAACATACACAACCACGTCACGCATCAAATAATACAGCACGCCAGCAGATCCTACCAAGAGGAAGAGCACAAACATGCATTTTGTCGGCCTGTCATTATTCAAACACGCTATATCTCCTCGACATTGACCTTTGACATTGCTGTCGTTGCATCACCGGGAATGGCACATGCGAGCGGTTTTAGTCTAAACAAGGAGCACATGTTGCCGGGGCGAAACCGCATGCCACTGAAAGCAGCACAGCTAGCAACCCATCAGCCGTTCTGACACGCTGAAAGCTTTTAGCGCAACAAACATGGCGGATCACGCCGTAGAATGCGGCTGGCACCCCATTGGACATATTTGGCCACATGTAGGCAGTTCTGGCTCAACGATCCGGGAACAATTACGAGATCGGTGGGGAGTGAGGCAAATTAATGGGGCTTCCGTGACCAAAGTAAAGACAACATACGGATACAGAGAGTAGACTTTCCTCAGAAATGAAGGGGGGGGGGAAATAATCAGACACAGTTGCTATATGATTGGCGAATAATACCAAGCACAATTGTTCAATTTACATGATGCAAACACTCTCACTGATCTTATGAATATGATAAACTTGTTACTGACATTTTTGTTTTCCCTTATCAGTTAGACCCTACTATCTACCAGTGTCATGTATCAAGATTGTAAACATGCTGTCAATAAATGCCTCAAAAAAGGTGACTTTGGAAACTTTTTTGTTTCTGCAGGTAAGATTTCTGTGAGATTACAGAAAGATGGATATTTTCTTTATCATTTCTAGTGCTGTAGTGAATCAAATAATCAATCATTATTTGATTGTTCACTTTGGTGGCTGGTTTTGAAATTGTGATTGTGGTTGCCGTGCAACGGCCAGACAGTGATGCACAATACAGCAGAATTCATTAATTCCTGCTTTGAATTGTCATTTTACCAATTTTAGCATTTATTGTAAATGTAGTAATATGAAGAACACAAAATCCTGGAGATGGGAAATAGGGGCTGTGCATCCAGATCTAGTTTCACCTCTCAAATAAAGCCCCACAACATGTCACGCAGTAACTATCATTTAACAGCGGAATCAACACCCATGATTTGATTTTGAAAGGAAAGGGGTGGGGAGGGGGAGGGGGAGAGGGGGGGGGAACAGCGAAAATCACACTTGAGTTGCCTTCTTGGAGCCCAACGACATACCTCAAAGGTACATTATGGATTGACAAAGGTACGAAGGTAATCAGGGATTCCATCGTAATTCCAATTCGGAACGTGACCTCATGCCTTTCGCCTTGTTACTGAAAATCCCCAACAAGACCAATAATTGGGATAACATTTCTCCTAGGAGCAAGGGGGGAAAGATGTTCCTCTGCGACAGAACACGAAGGGTGCGCCCGTGGCATGTTACAATATCTCTTGTGTATCCAGCGTGCTGCATCCATTTTTTATTCGGTGGACAGAATCAATTTAACGCTAGTGGGCAGTCGTACTATGGCGAGTATCACATTACGGGAGAGAAACGCACAGATTTGTCTACTTCAAGAGCTCATAGCATGTAGCAGGAAGGCTTTTGGGGTGGGGTGGGGGAGGTTGAGGAAGCTGTATTAGAATGTGCATAAACATATACACATATATACATACATATGTACACACACTTGATGTAAATACAACGATTCTGAAGGCTTGCGGAACATGATTTGATTATTTGCACTCAAAATGCAGTCCGGTGTCTGATGAGACAGCGCTTCTATCTTATTCCATGTGGGATCGGGTTCCAGTCGGCACATGCCAGTTATGCTCATTCATATACATGGCCCACCAATGAATGTTAGTGGCTCAGTACAAATCTCCCGCAGGGGAAAATGAGAAATTTATTACACGGGTTGTTTTTATAGCAGTCACACTAGGTGCTCAAACGCACAATATACGGAGCTGCCTGGATGTGTTCTGGTTATCAAATACCCTACACACTGACATCGCTCAAACCAAATTGAAGCAAATTACAAGTCTCTAATTTATATTTGAGTCAACTCAGCCCCCCCCCCCCCCCCCCCCCGACCTTCCACCAAACATCACTACAATGTTCAGAATTCACATGTAAGACACACAACTCATACGTGTGCCGAGTAGAGCGAGGCGCACAAATATATCATGCTTTCTAATCGTAAAACGCAAGAAAAAGGTTGGGGACGTTTCCGACATGCAAACTAATAACAACCACATTGTGTGTTCATGTCTCTTGTGTGTAATTTGCAACCAATCCAGTGGAAACGTTGTGGAAACAGCCAACATTTTCACAGGGAGGTTAGATTACCGACATAAAGTGCAACGACACCCGCTAAACCATGTGCTCGTAACGTATGCAGGCTCACGCACTTGTCGCACGCTGCACGCACGCGGTCCCTTAACATCCTCATCAATTTTTCGTTGATCAAAGAGATAAGTAACTTTGCCGTGGCATCTAAGAAACTAGAAGTAGCAAAACTCACAGGAAGGAACAAGTCAGATTCATGTATCTTACATGACGGGGAGCAATCAGAGAAGACTTACAGCAACATGACTTACCGACACCTTTCCATGATATTCAACGCGTCATTTACGATGCTCATGTCACATCGACAATTAGTGTTTGCAAAGCTTGAAATGAATAAGCTTGGATTTATTCTACTGGACCCTGGATTGGCAAACACACTGCATCTATGCCTCAAGGTGTATCCAAATTAGGTCATATCGAATTGAAAAAGAGCAACATTTTTCTACAAATAAATCAAAACCATGATTAAAATATCAATTAAATATAGTGTAATGTTACATGTTAATTATCATTAGTGTTTGCATGAATATCTGTAAATAAAACAAAATCAGGATTATAATATGGCCATTAGCACAGAAAACATTTTTTTTTTCACAAAAGATTGAATTTACAATCTTCAGAAGCATTTTGCTAAATTTATCTAGTTCAAATTGGCCTAAAAATGATTAACCCTATGATGTATCTGCACGGGTTGCTGTTTATGATATTCTGAATATACATTCATCTTTGCCTTCATGGGGAAAATATGAAGATATGATTCAAGAGAAAATATGATTATGAATTATTGTCATGGGAAGAACTGTTAAAACATTTTCCAGAATTCTATTACATACATGCATATCACAATCAGAGCTAACTGGAATGTGATGATAGTGGTACGGATTGCATGAAGGACTTTCATTTATTTCTGTTGATGATTTTGTCTTTTCATTGTAAACTGACCTCAAAAACTGTATTTACACAAGGAAGGTTATATGCAACTTTTCCTCACAATCTGTCCATCCTTTGCGCGTATACCACAGCAGGGCTTTTCAGGATGCCATATACACCAAAGTGTAGGATACAGCATGCCATCTCGACATAAATGATGTCATCTCATCCCTGTATTGACATTCGCATAATTTGGCATTAGTCAGGGGCCGATGCCAGTTTTACTGCTTAAGTAATGCATTTTTTACGGGCTGATTTGCACGATATAGACGGACACAGGTCAAGTATCATCCGAAACCTCACCCAATCCCGTGCGCATGTCACGAACCATCGGTCAGTGATAGCTTTCATAGCTTCAGCGTATCTTAGGCGCTTATTAGTCACTGCCATATACCGGAGTTTATTGAATTGATATGAGTCGAGATATGCGCGGTGTATTACAGCCGTATGCCACTAGTAGCTTCGTCGCTCTGCTTGATTGGGCATAGCTGACCTGCATACTTATAACACGAGTGAATTTCAGCATGCGAGGGTAGGCCGCAATAAGCATCTGATATAATGATTCATGCCACATGCACACGGAAAGCGATCTAGGCCAGCCGGGCACTGCACGAAACAATGGCACACACTGCACACACTTAAGTGATTTGGGGATCCCCCATAGTTCGGTGGCTTAAAGTGAGATGAATCGAATTGGTTCCCCAGTACAAGCGCCACCTGGTGTCAACAACAAGAGTGTAAGGTCGCGATGTTGAGGAGAGATGTTCTAGCTGCAATGGACAACGAGGTAATACAGGTATAGTTCAAATGGTCTCTAATTACTAATTAACATTTGGGGTCGCCATTGAACGTACAAATCACGAAGGAGATTAGTTTCTGGGCAGATCTTTCTGATGTAAATATTGGGCCGCTTCGGCAGGCCAGCGGAAAGTGATACACAATGTGCACGTTCGGCGTATTGGATATCCAAACGCTGTGGTTACAGAAATAAATTACGGAATTGATTCATCATAATTTAGACACTAATTGGCACCAAGCATCGAGTGATTGACTGGGGGATCTTTTTCTCCACGCGGAGTGCTTGGATATGCCGGCTAGATTATGTTATCAAATACGAGGGGGGCTTTGTGAACTCTGTTTGTCTCATCAGAATGTTATTAGTTTTGGTCCTTGCCGAGGAGCACTTTTCCTTCACCTCTAATCTTCTCTTGTCTCTTAAATAGAAGTATCCCTGGCCCCTCACAGTCGAATTGTGTGCATAAGATTTTGGACTAGTGATACTATTCAACGGAGTCATGACACTTAATAGAGGATTGCACGGATGTCGATAATAGTGCGTCGTTGTAAGTCATTGCTCGGCTACGACTACAGGTGGTAAAGAAATCACTAGACTGGCCGCTGTTTAGAGCATGGGGCATCTCTCTCAAACAACTACGCCGAATCATTGATTCCATTCAACTGTCATCTAATTACAATCAAACATTAGTCATTAATTGAGAGGTCGGCAGCTCCTTTGATGTATTATTGGTACCGTGGAAGGCACATGGAGTAACCTCGCGTGCAGGGTGGGCCAGTTGTGAAGGGGGGGTGACACAATAATGTGTGCCATTCGCGCGCTCATTTTTAATAAATATATCTTAATTAGTATCGTGAAGTGCATCGCTACTTTTCTATACATATAAATAATATCAAGGCGACCATACATTCATTTCCATCCAAGGACTTGACATGCATAACACACATATTGTTTTACAGGCTCAATCAATTAGGTCGGTTGTCTCCAATTCGAACAGGTGCGTTTAGCCAAAATTGATATGTCATGAAAAAAAATGCAGCGCATAGTTCGCCGGAATCTCTGCACAATCATATCTAGGAGCCAGGCGATTTTGTACAGTGTGGATTTAAAGTCTGTTCTATATATGTGTAAATTATATTTTTTCTCGCTATCTCTCGTGTTGTTGTGTGTGTGTAAGCAATAATTCCCATTCGAGTCGTTGCTCATAAAATCACTAGGTACGTTGGCATTTAGTGAGCATACCTGTATCTGATTAAGATTCGCGTGTTTCGCTCCATTTCCGTTTGTCGAAATTAAATGCAAGTTTTCTGGTGTTGTGTGGTGTGTTGTGTGTAAGTGTGAGTAATAGTGGTTGGTACCTGGATGGCCTCAAATCCTTTTAGGTCAAGGTTCATTGGTCATTGTGCATTGCTTGTATCCCGTCAAAGTTTCGCGTTTAGTGTTTCGTTAATGCAACGATAGCCTGTGTGTTTTACGTACTGCCACGAACACATACAGCTGTGTGTTGTGTGGTGTGTGTGTGTGTGGGCGCGTCTAAGCTAAATGTGGTCTAATAAAATAGATGCGTTGCAGAATTTTTTCCCAGTACTTCACAAGCTATTTGCAAACGCTACAGATGGATTTTTTGTATAGCGCATTTCGGGCAGTGCGGCCAAAAGGTAAATTAGTTGAGAAGTATAATCAATTGGTCACGCACTTCGTTAATGAAGAGTGATCTACAATTAATCTTTATGACAAAAAATGGCAATTATCCAACCTTAAAATGTACACCACATTCTTCTTACTTTCATGGTAAGGCAATCTGTGCTGGAATTTTGGAATTGGAATTTAAGTGAATATCCCTGGGGGTGTGAGTCTAATTATGTGGGTCCTTAACTGTTTGCAGGGAAAACATCGACAAAAGCCGGTGTGTACATTTGGGGCTGTTGAACTAAATTCCGTGCAACCAGGCTATATGTATTTATAGCAGGGGGCCTTTAAGTTAGCACTATATATAATAGAGTGGGGGCAAGCTGTTGGGTTGGGGGTGGGGGGCTTAAGTATGAGAGAGGCGAGAGACTTTGAAGTTATAGGCATGATAAATAACGATTAGCGTACTGTCATTTGCGGCCTATTGGAGAGCGGTGGCAAGATTGGGCGAGTTCTATTATGCTCATTCTTATAGAATTTTTTTCTCTCTGCTTTCTAAGTTGATGTCGTAATAGTATTGTAAGTGGCAAGTGGATATAAGGCTGTGAGGATCGTTATTTGGCACAATTGATGTGTCTTCTGTATTGGCATGATTATGGATTAATTAGAAAGGTAATTGGCCAAGAATAGAGGTGAGATTTTACCACTGCTTTGTATGCTTAAGGTGGTTTTATCTTTACATCGTAGTCTACTGTCGGTTATTAGGAGTTCCTTCTGTGAATAGGTCGCACAGTTAAGTTGAAATAAATGGGAAAACTATTCAAGTGATTAAAGGTAGGTGCAATTTTTATCTACATAACTAAGCGGCGCATGGTTATGTCGCATTGAGCTTGCAGTTAGAAATTCAAAGCAGAATGAACGGAGTACATACTCATAAGATGGGCAGATACATTAAAGAAATAGGCAACAGTGAAAGTTTGAGCATAATTTGTTGAAGCTGTTAAGATGTTAGTGAATGTTCAAAGTAAAGGGGGGGATGGTAGTGTTGAATTTAATAATGGCTGCCTGCATAAGGATTATGAGCATGTAACTTTGAATATTTTTTACTCTTGTAAAGGTTGATCAAATTTGTTGGGCAAAGCTTTCACGCATTTTCTTTGCTGCTTATTGTTTATTATTCTCTGAATTGCTAAGTAGACAGTAGATGTTGGTTTTTCCAATATTGCGGGGCCTTTAAGGTAATAAGGGGAATATTTCTTGTAGCAAGTAATATGACTGAGTATGTTTTTTAAACACTATTCGAGATGGCTGTGGAGAAAAAAATATGATGTGCAGTAATTGTGTCCCGTCTAGAAGTGGATGTCGCAATAATTATTTCTAGTA
>JZLH01S0271170.1:32024-44552 GCA_001188425.1 Eucidaris tribuloides
CATAGTTTGCAGTAATCCGTATACCAATATGCTTGAACATAAACCCATAAAACGTGCACAATCATGCATTCATATAAAGCACTCGAACAGACAAACTGAACCACACACACACATTGATAATGTCAATGCACAATATCATCTCATTTTCATTTTTCCACTTGTTCGTAGTTGCTCACAGAGCAGGCTGACAACACTGACTAGCCACCACAGATATCATATTTTACTTGTCATTTCTACTAGCCGTACGCTTAGTTAGAATTTGTTATCACGAATGAATATAAAAATTCCAAAGGAGAACAGATAACTGCTGCCCAGCGGCAGCGTTTTTGAGATTCCGTGTGCTCATCGAACAATTTAGACTTGGGCAAGAATTCTTCTTTTAATCAGAGATGGCAAGAACTCGACACGCACTGCATGATGGATTAGCAAACAATCGGTCTGACGTGAAAGCCACTTTGAACGTCTGATGCATCAGGCAAGGCCAGTAATACCGCAGCTCTATCCCTAGGATCATTCCTTGCCTCCATTAATCTTGTCCACATTGCGTATGAATATATCATCCAATATTGTAGGCATCTCATACAATCTATGGCTTATGAGATATTTACTATCTTTGCATTAACAGCAAAATTATATATATATAAAAAAACTAATATTAATATAACAAAATAACTGAAATAGCACAATGAATTGTACATCCATTTGCTGTTATGCTGTACAGAGAGAGTTTGGCTTGATTATAAATGACAAGCTTTGGGGTACTTTTATCTACAATCAATTTCATCAGTTTTAATTTGACTTCGTGCCAGTATAGTTTCAGACGAGGGAGAAAATGTGCAAAATACACCACCTTTTCCTGCATGTGATGATCGAAATATTTCAAATTGTCTCAGACGCATTTAAGCACATCCATTATGTTGTCACAATTCTCATTAGGCATTCAAACCGTGACTTGGCCGGCACATGGCAACTCGCCGCTGCATCCAACTTCGACTACAACCCATCACGCCGAACGTGGAACCGCGGCGAAGTGCCGCGATGGAGTTTGTGTTGGCTTATGTCAACGCATCGCATCCAATTTCGTCGTGTTTGAACGATAACGCGCATCCTGGCAACATGTATGTGGCCAGTCAGATCGAGGGGCCCCCATATTCTTGCGGTTTGGCCGCTACCTGCTGTTCCGACGTTGCCACACACCATTATTACAATCATCAAAAATTACTCCCCGTCTTTATTTACTGAGTGGGTAAGAGGTATGCGGTACATTGGTATGTCATGATCATAAACTGTGTGGTGATGCATTGCCATGATTGCGAGGTTTCGGAAGAGATTCGGTGTGGAATGAGGATGAGGTGACAGCAGATACTCTTTACTAAACAATGTCATGATATATAACAGTCACGACATCAAGACAACCAGGGAGTACCATATCGTGTACATACGCACTGTGTACAGGGATGCCACATAAAATCTATGAAAGGGCTTGATAATTATCTAAAAGAAGATAATTTGTACACAACCCCTCCCTCCTTCCCCCCCCCCTCCCCTGGAAAATGAATTGCCAGGGCCTGAATCCACGCTCTTGCCTAAAAACTGTAATTGGATACAACATACTTTGACTACCAACCCTCCCCACCCCCCAACAAAAATAAAAATAAAAAGACAATTTGTTGAAACACAATTGTATTTGGTCAAGCAAATCTTACGATTTTTCAAACCAATTTTGCATAAATTCAAATACTTCACTTTATCACTTGCCTGCCAATCAATTGATTTTTATGAATTATTTTCAAATTATGTAAACAACGAGGTGGACATAACCTACAGAAAGAAGTCCATCCCAAGTCATTTCCCCGGTAGTCACTGACCATATGCGATTGAATCCAATTACTACACTGAATGGCAAACTACAGTTGTAAGCCTATGACGAATGCACGAAAAACCACTGAGTGCAGCCGAGGTGTAATCCAATCAAACCACTGTCCGCCAGCCCTCACTGAAACGTAACTCTGTCAATGACAAACGCCAAGATGCGGATGCGCCCTTGAAAACTGGCGAGAATAATACTGTTGGAGAATTTTGGGCTTCCTAAATGGGAATGCGATGACAGGCCGGACTGGAAGCAGGGAAGCTCTGGGCCCTTGGGGAGCGAGGATGGACACCGTGCTGCCTGCTTGCCCACGATTTGACATTCCTTATAACGGAATTATTACGGCTCTTGCTAATGTACGGGAGAAATGCAGCATCTTCCATGACCTCCCACAACCCTCAACTCCCATCCGATTCAAAACATATGTTTCAATACACCCGGGCATGTCCTCGGAATATCTCCCGATTTGCAGACGGATTTTTCATATTATTTTTAGCTCGTGTTAAGTTTTGATTCCAGGCTACCACTGTGGCTTACCTACACCAACATGTATTTGTACGTGGCAGTAAAAGTGCTTAACTATAACAACAGAATTGATGGACTGGTAAACCAAAATATCCAAATAAGAGGAAAATCAAATTTTCACTCAATCAAAAGAATTTTAGGAACCAGTAACTGCAACCCTTGAACTATTTTCTACCGAACAGTGTACCCTCACAGTGCAAATTTGCACACAGTGTCGCAATTTTCTCACCGGTCGAATGATACGGAATGTCACACGTAATTAGTTCTGATTTCAACACCTATCTTCATTTCAGCCGCCCCATATGTCATCGGTCCACCTCGGACTTGCCTCGACGACGATTACTCTTCCCATCTGCCCCAGTTCTGTCCGTGCCCCATGTATCTTTCTTCATCATCGTCTACCTCTCGTAACTTCCCCCTCTCCATCTATCTCCTCTTGTCAGAGAGCATCCCTCTCGCCTCTTCAATCTTCCGCGATTCACCCTCCCTCTCCTTTTCTTCCCATTATATTGATTGCCACGCACACATCCATCTTGAGAAACCTCTCCAAATATGTTCTGTATCATTACCTATTTCTTCAGGCTTGCAGAAAGGCTACCTGGTTAAGATTTGCATAACATGAGCATCTAAACCATGTAAGGTTCAACATGTCAGCGAATCCAATATATTCAGGCGATTCAATCAGCTAAATAGAGTTTTCCCCCCACCCCTCCTGCAAAAATGTTCACACAAATGCGCTAAACAAAGTTTATCAGCTGTGGTCTGTGACTCTGTGCACTGTTTCAGTATTATATAACTCTGAACTGTTTAATATCTCACTATTCAAATTCAAGATTAAGAAGGGGGGGGGGGGGAGAGAATAAAGCATCATTTGTAAGATCATTTTTTTTTTTAATTTCTTGCACATACATACATACTTCCGAAAAATCTCTTTAGCCAAAGCTGAGGTATATGTACACAGGCATACTAATGATTACTTTGTAATGATTATGGTATATCGAAATCAACTATACTCTTTTGTACAGTGCATACAGAAATATTTGAGGATTATTGTGTACTATGTTAATCAAAATTATTATCATTGTTTTAGTTTGACTTGACACTGCCTTACTATAATTCTCCTACCCCTATTCCAACAATCCTCCATACACCAGGCTTATATGGCCCTATTTTTTTTTTTGAGATCACCTACATCCTTACCAAAAAAAAATATGAAGAAAGCTTAATACAGACTGACTGAATTTCCAGCACACCTGAGAAAGCAAGCAAGCAAGCAAGCATGTGCATGTACACACAAACACACTTTTCGCCGCTCCCTCCATATCGCCCAACCTGCCCTTTCTTAATCTGCCATGTCCTATCGCTCTGTCATCATGCGACAAATTGACTTCCTGCTCGGCAAAAATCTACCTGGCATTCTGGGAGTATGAACTAAATGCGAGAGTCAGTAGACAAAAGATGGCAGATGCCGAATGATGTAGAGTATTGAAATATTTGGGGTACACAATTTTATTGAAAACAGGCCTTTGGTAGCGCCGCTCATATCATATTGTGTACATGTGGGACTACAGTCCGATCAGTAGAAGTCAAACAGACATAAAGATCACAATTTTGTTATGGGTTTCAATGTCAGTTTATGGGATTGCTTGATATTGCCTGCTTGATGATAATCAGGGGGTGCCCATGAGAGCTGCAATTTAGACTGAGATTCACGGAAGTAGGTCACGAGTTAAAATGAAAAGCACGACTCTTGCTGCATTGGAAGTTGAAACAAAGGGTATGCTTGCTGTGTACCACAGGTAGCTTGCATCAATGAAACCTTTATTATTAATATCCTGCTTTTGTAAAATATACTACCCCAAATTGGATTTGAATACAAAAGAAAACTCACACCCTTGGTATATTTTTCTGCCAAAAAAAATTATTAATTTTCTTGATGACTGGCAATTACATCTTAATTGACTTGTGAATTCAATTTTTCAACACTACTGAGTCACTCATTTGCATAAACAAACTCTGTGACAGGTTTTGCCCAATGAGGTGAAACACTGCACTGGAATTACTGTCAAATCATGCCTGTAGGTAAGAACATCAAAATATTTATCCTGAAAAGGAAAAAATAGGGCACATAACCTTACACACCCCCAGAAATTTTCTCCCAAGTACTTGCACCTCGACCCCATTTTCACAAATAGATATCTAATAACCCGTCCCAAACGGTACAATTTTTGCATCAGTGCCTACCCACAACTTTATCATGCACTAACACCTTCCCACATAACCCGCTTGTTCACAGCTGAGTATTAGTAGGGACCATTAATTTTAATTACGGCTGCTGAGTGACATGGGGCCAACCAATCAACCAATGGCATCCTTCCATCACAGTGGGTTAATGATCTTAATGAGTTAAGTCCTATTATACAGTAGGTATACAACATACAGGTATATTCATTAAGGTCAAACTCTAGGCACAACATTACAACTAGCACTTTGTATTTTCTTGCTGAGAAGTGTAGGTAAGAACAAATGGACAATTGGACATTAAGTGACAGTCTCATATACATGTACACACATACATGTATCACATACACTAACAAGTACATATAGTCATACAAATATATATATATAAACATACAAATGCACAAATACACAGACATACAGATTTACAGATAGACACAGACACACACAAATCACGTTACTAGTCTATAGCTCCATGCACAAATTCACACCTATACACGCTTTACCCTTGGGTGTCTAGCACTTTCCTACACCTTCTATCTCAGTTTACAAACTTTTGGATAGACCAACTGCTTTTAACCACTATCCTCAGCCAGAATTATACTATCATTTTGTCTACCACACTGACTATGTACAGTGCCACTTGCCACACCCATAACAATGGGAATAACTAAACAAAAACAGCCGTAATCCTAACTGCTCATTTCCACGGAAAATGACAATTCATGACAAATACAGCCAAAAATCCCACACAAGCCCTATTCCATTTAAAAATGATAATTGATTTATTACTTCGCATTTCCATTTAATAGAGTGGTCAAATCCTGCAAATAGAAAGTTTTTTTTGTAGTTGTTGTTGATCATGAAAAGACTACTTTATATGGCATGGGATGAGGAGCTACATTAGCTAGGTTGAATTATAAACTATAGAAGGGCCTATATATATTAAAATGATCCACGATTATGCATGAAGATCGTTTGTTCCACTCCACTCATTTGTATACCTTGCCCCCATTTTAATGTGTGTGAGTTTAAGGCAGGCCATATCTGTATTGCTCCTGTTGCTAGGGGCAACGACAAATTGTCACTTTCTTGTATGACTGGCAGCGTAGGTGTGGAGTCTGTGGCGACTTCAAGGGCCCTCGTTTCCCTTCACACTCGACGACACGAGTGTGCCGCTATGCAACACGTAAGTCTCCACCAAGAATCAACTTAATTGATTCGTAGGTCTTGACGACCCACTGCAAAAAGCACACATTCGGTCCAATTAATTCTACCAACGACAGACTACAACTTGCTCTTGTCTCTGGGTTAATTAAAAAGGACTGATCATATTGTGATGAAATGAGACATTTGAGACTGAAATGGAGAATTTGACATTTAAAATCAACATGAAAGACAGACATGTATACTTACTAGCATAAATAATTCATTGTTAACAAACAAGAAAATTATCTTTGTATCCAAGAAGATGTAAAAGTTGAGAGGCAGAAATTAAGTTATTTGATGATGCACAGGTCATCAGCATAAATGTCTTTTGCCTTTAATGAATTAACCTTTCAACATATCACTACACGGGCTGGATGCCTGTAATATTGCCAAGTAATATTGATACATGCCAGTTCAGTTTCTAGTCCCTGTTGTCACTTATGATGACAAATCAATCTAACAATAATAAATTAAACACATTCAACTAAAACACCTTGAAATACAACTATGCAAGCAGTGATCCCTGTTTCTAAGTTATGGGTCACTATTTACTGCATAGCTCTTTAATGAATATTGTATGAGCTGCTGTATAAATGTGAAGGAATACTAATAATTCTCTAGTAATTTTAAACTTTAAAATCCTAATCATTGTAATTCAAGCAAGTAATCTTTTAAAGTAATGATATTGCAGTTAATGCAAATTGTTTGCATACCCTATTTAGCACACTGCCCTCCAAACAAAATAATTAATCATTGAGCCAATTTGCTTACCATACCAAGCAGCTCTTTTCAGTTTAACGCTTGCAGTGTGTCAGGTTTGGGTAGCGGGTTTCGAATCATTACTTATGCATAAAGAGACAAAACGCCTAATTACTGCAACTGACCGAGAACTGGAGCATGCAGTAAACAGCAATTTCAATTTCCATTTGGAAAATATTAGAAGTTTTTGTTTCCTCAGCTGTGAGGTTGTGGGGGAAGGGCCAGGAAAAGGGAAGACAAAGTGACTACGAGCCAATCCATCAACTTCTCTTGTGTAATACTGCAAGACAAGTCTGATCTAATGTACCGAATGGACCATTAACTTTTACATACATTCCATGACTGCAATAACAACCATGTATTCGAGACATTTTCTCGCCATTACCTTTGAACATACCACCAGAGCAAGGGCATATTAAATTATTGTATAACATTCGTGTTTGTGAGGTGTCGCCAGCCATCGACCAGCTAGGTTCCACCCTATCACGTTAGTTCTCTTAACTTCATAAAACACGTTCATGACTTGTGCGCAACATCTCGAAGGTCGCACACTTACAAGCATTTTCTCTCGACGTCTTTTCTGCGGTTTCCGCAAATTCACGGCTCTCCGTACAAACTTCTACTTCTCTTCATCTGCACTTTATTTCTCAAATTCAATTTTTTTTCCTCTTACCTCTCATTTCATTAACAAACCACAATCAAATTAAGCCATGCCTCACAGGTGCACAACTTGCTTGTCGTTCAATACAATCATCCAGATCCAATGACAAAGGGGTTTAGATGTCTTATTTGAACTTTCTACTTCAGCCAAGGAAACGGCTCTCTCATGAGAAGGAGAAATAATTCTTTGTTTCTGGCACCTTCGCTGGAATGGGCTGGCTGAATTAAGGACTTGCGAGGGGATTGAAATGGAAACCTAATGCAATAATACCCACTGAAACTGCGCAGGCATTGCATTAATGCATTGTTCGGCAGGAGCAAAAAACATGGTCACCTCAGCACGTATCAAGAAACATGGCCTCAGAAATGTAGACGGGAGTTGTGCACTTTGCAAACTTACATTTACAACAAACACTATTTCCTTGGGGTTTTTAACGAATGCCTTTCTATATTTTTATCCTACTCCGACTTAAAATAAAAAATAAGACAAGAAAATAAAAAGTAAAATGGAGAGTGGGTAGATGTTTCATTGAATATGAAACTAATGGTCATATGTTTCATACCCATTAGCTGTTTATGTAATTAGACCTGCTCAATATGAGTCTTGATCAAATTTATCCATGTTAGTTACAAATTACACGAAGACGGGGTGTAATGAATTAGAATAGAAAATTGACAATTCTTTCCATTTGAATGCCGCAATGTATCAAGCTGACTGCCAAACAAGAATACCCAGCACACGTCTGACACCGGTCTGCGTAATGTACCAAAAAAGATGGACTGGCAACAAAAAAAATTGCGAGCAGTGAAAGAAACAAGAAGAGACGGCGACTTCATTGGTTAGCGACTTGTCTCTTATAGCCTTTCTTTCATATTTTGGGCCATATTCGGCATTGTCACAAGGCTTACAGTTCGGAGTCCGGGGCAGCCAGCCTGTCTGTCTGTCCCTCTGATCTTAACCCTCTTTCGTTGGCAATTTATGACGACCAATTTGGCATCATTTGAGAGCTCTAAGAGAGCCGCACGCTTTGAGGACTCTCCATGGTGATAAAGAGAGTGTCGGATAAATTTCTGCATTTCCATTTCACGGTATTCCTCGAGATACCCCCCCCCCAACACACACACACACACACACACACACACACATACAACTTCTTCATGTGCATGTATGTCCGTTAGGCAATGGCTGACTGTGTTGTCGACCATGCATATCTAGATGTCTTTGTACACGTACTACTTATTCTACGAACACTGTAACCGATTCTTTAGCAAATCTGACACCACACTCTAATACCTCAATTTTGTTTTTCTAAAAAGTGAGTCAAATTACAAATGACATTCCTGTTCTATTCATACTTAATATTACATATTTCCCTTACAACAAACACGTAGCACTTTGATCTTCATTTGAAATCACATCTGATACAATTAAATACACAATTAAAGTGAAATCTAAAACTCCCAACTTTTGACCTTAAATGCTTGAAAAGCCACTCAATTTAATATGTAGTATCTGAAATAACTTTAAAAATTTAAAATTTATATTTGGCAATGAGTAATACAACACACAAATTAAAAAAAATAATAATATCATACTGACAAAAATTGGTATAAAAACCATCAAACGAAGTTGACACTGTTCATCAAATTTTGATACCTATCGGTGAACTAAGAAGCGGCAAATACCAGCACGCGTAGAGTTAAGAATGGTTTCTTTCTCTGCTCTTTTATATTACATACACGTATGAAGTATTACTATTATTATTATTAGTGCATTACTGACCCACTGAATTAAATTAACAGCTTGGAAACAAGATGAAATATGTCCAACATTAGCAGCTACATGTATCTCCCAAAAACCATTTGAACAGGAAAAGCGATCTGGGCTAGAATTAGTCATCCTCATCACTGTGCCCTGGAGCTGGAGATTTTCAATAATGCCTCACAGAAGCAAATTCGAACTGCAGAATGTCTTGTCCGATATTGAAATATAAAAGTCTGCGATAATAATTGTCACGACAGTATTAAAACAAGACGCCATCTTTCTTCAAATAAAGATTATCCAACCATTATTCTTCTTCTGCTCATCGCGAGCGGTTGACAAATTTTGCAGTGGGAGTTGAACCTTATCCAAACAGACAGGCCCGAAGCTGTCGAGATCATTATGAAAATAAATTAAATTTGTGGACTGTCTAAACATATCGTTTTCACCTCAACCTGGCTTGATGCGTGACTACGGAATTGGGACTGGGGAGGTTTTCGCCGTGCATGTTTCTTCCATGTGGCGGTCTAATGTTGGAATGAAACGGTGATGAAGTATAGCCATGTCATGGCAACCAACCATCCCATCATTTCAAATCCTAATGACTATTTAAAGAGTACCTGCGAATAATTGACGGTCTACCTGTTTACACTTATCTGATAACCAATTATTTTCTTCCCAACACCGCCCATGTTCCATAACATTTCAATTTTCATGCCGGAGGGCATGCCATGCTGTTGCGGTCATGAACATCAACGCAGTACATCTCTTTACATATCCAGGCCAAAGCTTCGTTCATCATATTTTTCTAGCATACATGAAATCTTGGCTATGGCTGATATCAATTAACATTTCAATCGTTCATTAAATACTGATTTCAAGTATCTTACATACAGCTGCAATGTGTTACTACATTATGCATAAAGAAAGGAACATACTTGTATCGCCTGAAATCTAAGTTAAGTGCTATCAGAGGAGAAACTTTATTCAAAATGAAGAGAGAATTTGATCCAGTCTCGGGCATTCCTACAGATACGAAATATGTCCTTTTATCAGTAAAGGCGCCGAACTGGAAGCAACCTTAGATCCGCCCCAGCACAACTTTCACCCCGGCTACCCTCTACAAAATCAACCGCAGCCGTATTTGTTTGGTTTACGAGTAACCAAACACTCGGCTGGACAATGATAAAGTGACATCAGAGCTGGGTTATGAATGGCACTGTCTAAATAACACTAAACACATCACTCACAGGTCCCCCGCGCTTGATGGAAATTCGGGCTTGAAGAGTCTTAATTTACCCCACCCCTCCCCCACTCCCCTTCATCGCCCCAAAATATACTTCAGGTAATCATTACAGCATATGAGGATCAATTCATAATAAATTAGTATACACTTACATGAATGAAACTAAAAATAAATGTGCATCCCAACCAAGCCTATAAAATACCAATACTCCTACAAATGTGATGTTTTGCTGTCATAAATTTTCAAGTAATCGTTAACTATCAATCAGTACTTAGTGCCATAGCCTTTTACGATGAATGGAAAGAGTTGGGAGAATCAAACAAGTAACAGCACGGTTTTTATAACATAAATGGAATACAAAATGTGAGAATAATGTTCCCTCAAGATAATAAACATGAAGTAGAAAGAATGCAAAAACATCCAGCACAATCGTTTCTCTTACATCACCATCCCGGACCCCTTTAATTGCAATCCTTAAAGCCCAATGTTTACGCGAAGAGTGTTTCGGTGACAGTGTTTATAAACTTGCGTTCCATCTTCCGTTCCTAGCTTGCATTTGTTCTTATCACAATTTGTGACATTTACTCGAAATAGAGGTGGTCTTTGAAAGCATGGGAACCTGGTTAGGTCATCATCATCATTACTATTCTACAGCTCAGCAGCTATGTATTTGGAGATGGAAGGTAATTTTTGTGCTGTTTTTATCACCAGAAAAAGCCGATAACAACCCCAACTCCTGATTACAATCACCAGAATGTTTTTGAGACTCTAGAGAAATATGATGCTGTATTTGGAAATGTGCTGTCACTATCTAATCAAGATGTGTGCAGCATTTTGGTTACTGAGCTCTCCTCTGGGCCAAAATCACCATTTTAAACAGGATTATTATCATTTCCATGAATATTAGTCTGTTATTACCAGAACAGATAATCAGAGAAATATTAGCCAGAAAAACTGCGAGTTTAGGCAAAAATATCATAAACAGATCTCAAATCTCACTGTTTTTCACAAATTTAATCTTAATGTCCTTCATTCAGATGCATAACATCAAATAGCACCATGACTCTGTAAATTTCAGCCAGCATAAATATGATGCTTTATCCACAATAATATGTCAGGGGAAAACATTCAGGGAGTATGCCAGAACAAAAATGACAAACACATTTTGGGTTGAATCCATAGCTTGTATTCTGCAACTAAGCCATAAGTAACAGTATTTATGCATGAATCATCAATTGAAATTGCATTTAGGCCATAAAACTAATTTGAATATGTGATAGCAAAATATTAAAAAAATGAAAAATTAATACATGTACTACCTAATTTACTCACAGTGAATGATCAAACCAATTTCAATTCATTGTGTGTGCTTGATAGCTTTACCTTCCCTAGCTATTTCAAAAGCTCCTTACTTCCAAGTTAAAAAATCTTCGGGGAAAATCACATTGTGAATTAAGTGGGAGGATTAAATAAGCCCACATGGGTATTTAAGACCCACAATGCCTCTGGTCGGATTGGATTGGTCAGTTACTGCAAGCCCATATAGCTAATGAACCGCTGAGAATGGCCAATAATACCCTATTTTTTAATCTTGCTTACAACTAGTCAGGTAGTCAGATGAAACAGGTAGTGTTTATTTGAGTATGATGTACAGTGAATTTATTTTGATCACAGACAAGGCAAAGCTCACATGGCAATGTATTTGGTATTTCCCTGAAAATGTGCACTCACTTGTACAAAGTCATAGAAAACATTTTTGATTGACCTTTTAAAAAAAAAACTATTTTCAGTCAATTACACCATCAGATGAAAAAATCAAAGCTCTTTCTTTTGATGCGCAACACATTTGAATGGTAAACCTAATTTTACTATGCACAGTAGGCCCACTTTCAACAAAATATTGCGTCGAACAGTCTCCACAGGTAAACACACAAATTTTGCACAATACTATACATGCATACAATTTGTTAAACAGGGAATGGCCAGCTGTCCAGTGATATTACAAGAGCTAGCAAAAATACCCTTCAGTAACCATCGTGAAATAATCAGAGAACAAATTTCCCCCAGTCAGTAACCTATCACAACAAAACCATGTTTATTTGCCACAGTGAGAACTCTGTTTATTCATGTGTCCCACATTCACATGGACTGAATCTATCTTGTCTAGCCAATGATATTGGCACTCATATACTGTAAAAAACAAGTGTGCAAAGCACACACATGCGCGGGCCTGCACACGCACGCACGCACGCACGCACG
>JZLH01S0271181.1:55756-74311 GCA_001188425.1 Eucidaris tribuloides
CGCACATTTTCCATATACTCCAACACGAGTTAACTCATACTTAGTCTCCAACAGGTTAAAAAGTTATGGTATTTTGAAAAGGGGGGAACTTACTTTTTGTATAGTTTTTATATAAACAGCTGAATTTAGTGGATGTCTATTTACTTGTTCAGGTAGTGTATTTCACATTTTTCAACCTTTCTAACATAGTAATGTTTGTATTACCATTCTCACACAGTTTGAAAGAACTTCGGACCATCTGTTTGATGCAGCATATTATGGTCAGAAGGATGCTGTGTGTGGTAAGTGATAAAAGTATTAGTTTCCTTTTAATCTTCTTCATCACAATTTAATAGTAAAATAACTTCCATCAATATGCCTTGTGACAGCCAATTTTGTTGTGTAGCTTTCTATGGGATTTATATCTAACCAAGGCAACAGAGTAAACAAGACCTTTTCTATAAAAAAATAGCAACTGCGCTTTCCTGTGATAAATATGTGCTAATGTATGGTTGTGAAGGAAGAAGTACAAACAAGATGTTTGAAAAAAGCCCTGCCTTGACACCATAGACTTTGTACAGTCTTTGTACTGGGCCTTTGTCCATGTACACAACAAAGTGGTAAGCTAGCACCTTGCTACAATATGTGACCCAATCTAACAAAATCTGGTGCATGTTGGCAATTCATATTTTGTAGAAACTGGTTTTAAAGGAACAAAACACCCATTGAACAATACACAAAATCAAACATTTAATTTTTCACTACTTTCCTCATAACTGTACAATTTTCATGATATATATAGCAGAATGCATTTTAAAGTGTCATATTCTCATACATGTAAATGAAGTGTTTGCTTGTCCATCTGTTCCTTTGTAATGTGTATGTATTTGTATGTATGTAATGGAGTGTTTCTTAAGTATCTTTGCTTATGTATTTTGTGTTTTTATGATGAATGAAATAAAATTGAATTGAATTGAAGTGAATATTCAATGTTGTAATACCGTAATATAATTTTTGATATCTACCACCAAGTGCCTTGTTTTGCTGGATCCGGTCACATATATTCTCCAGAATTTTAGTGAGATGAGATGTTTGCAAAGTAACTCCTCTACCCACCTATTCAACGCAAAGGGCTAACTTTATTTATTATTCTCCTCTTGCCTGTAGGAGTGAGTGAGTGTATCATCATGGGCATACCAATGAACGTTGAACGGGAATCTTCAAGCTTCTTCACAAATATCCTTTTCAGACAAATTCATGTTTTTGTAATGGTATTTTAAACTTTCCAACTTTGCACGACACAGTGTTATTAGCATAGGTATACTGCCCCCCCCCCCCCCCCCAAATGACAAAAGGGCATAACTGACATTTTGGTGTTTTGGAGATATTGTGCAAAATGCATTTTGTTCAAAGCCTTAAAGCCCTATTCATTGTCCTTTTAACAAGCGGATTATGAAACAAAGAGACACTTCTAATTAATATTATTTTGTTCTGCATGTTTAACATGATGTACCGAGTACCCTACACTGTATAACTCTCTTTTGAAAAAAATGTCAGTTATGCCCTTTTGTCATGGCGTGCAGTATAGGCCACATATCTCATGAATAACTTCAAAATATACATATTTCAAAAGTAATTCAATCCACAGAGCAGTGGCCTTTATAGCACATTTGTATAAAGCATTTGACATAGAAGTGAGAGATCTTAAAGACAAAGTTCTTGATTTGCTGGGGTTACTGTTTTTGTTTTGTTTTAGATTTGACCCAGTGATAGAGAGATAGGCAAAAATATGGTGTTCAAAATTTGGGGGTTACGGTATACAATTTCCAGTTTTCAAAGCGTAAATGATAAACCAAGGCCATTAGCTCAAGTTCCATGTGTAGCATATTCTGGATTTCAGGCACTGGCTGTAACTTTCACCCGCTAATTGTTCAATTGGGCAGAATTCCCCCATATTTTCAAAGCTGAGGCCATGTGACACTGGTCCAGGTTTAGCAATGTTTGTTTTGATCCGATGCAGACGTTGAATAGCAGGGAATATGTATTCACTTAAAGGCAAGGTTCATCCTGACATCAAGTTGGTTTTAATAAGAGCAGAACAATGAGAGAAACAAATTAATGAAAGTTTGGCGAAAATCCGCCAAAGAATAACAGAGCTATGAGGTTTCAAAGTTTTAAATTTGTGACGTCACCTGCGAGCAGCTCCCCATTATGTCATGTGATATGAATTCCATGAATTGCCATTTTTTAATGGTTCATGATAATTGAATGGGGGTTTTTCATAGAAGCATGTATGTAATAATATTTCTGGTAACATATTGAATGCACAGGTAAAATCATTTTCAAATTTCCGAGAAAACGACAGTTTTATGGAATTCATATCACATGACATATGGGGAGCTGCTCGCATGTGACGTCACAAATTTAAAACTTCAAACTTCCATAACTCTGTTATTCTTTGGTGGATTTTCGCCAAACTTTCATTAATATGTTTTTCTCACTGTTTTGCTTTTATTAAAACCAACTTGATGTCAGGGTGAACCTTGCCTTTAATAATACAAGAATACCGTCTGCCAACCAGCCTAGTGTAACACTCACATTTTGCAAATTGATACACACTTCATAACGACTGGTCTATTGAACTGGGCTGCTTGTGTCATCGATTGCTATCATGATGTTATGCCATTTATTCAATCACTCCATATCAATTTTCTTTTCATCAATGAATGCTACTTCAAAATATGATGTTATCTGTATTCCTTGACCACCAAGTTCACAGCTGACAAGCCAGCCCAGCCCCCCATCCGACCGCTGGTGTTCGATAACCCAGAGTTCCACCTGCCAGGCTCGGCCTTATGACACCGTCGTGCGTCCATCGACTCTGTATCCCATTGTCATTAGGTAGTGTGTATTGAAACAACCCAGCGAATGAGACATGACAACTCCAAATATCCAGTCAGCTGGGTGTGCTTTATGGTGGTGAGCAGCCAAGAATGTGTGTAATGCACTGAGGACCAGCCTGGCAAGAACACACCCAGGATGCTGGAAAATGATTCAATTCACACTCTCAGGACATCAGATGTGATATGGTAATTCAGAACTTGCATAACTGAATAGTGAAGTGAAGAACTCTTGCTGAATGATTAAAATGATGAACCTGATGGAACCATGAAAATGGATGTAATAACATCTTGATCGAATGTTAGGTAAACTAAAATTATGTTAGCTGAATCTGAAGAAAACATCCAAGTAGTATTCTTAATCTCAGAAAATCTGATGCCCCATTACATCATGACATTTCATGCCCCCACCCCAACCCCCCCCCCCCCAAGTAAAAAAATAATAATAATAATCAGAGACAAAATAATGTCAGTTACACACCAGGTTGAGTGACTTTATGAAGGTGGTTTTCTTCTTTAATAAATGTGATATAATTATGTAAACCAGAATATATTTGACTTGCAGGCCTTCAACTTGTGCTACTTTTCCTACTTTTTCCTACTTTTTGTCAAAAGAAAAAAAAAACCTTTGTGAGAGTACTTTGCTGAGAGTACTGTAACTACTAGTATCTGTTTGTGACGGAAAATTTGTTTCCGCAGATTTCCACTTTTTTGCCAATCTTAGATTTTTTTCGCCGCGTATTTCGCATATTTCCATTTTCTTCAGGGTTACTACTCCAGACACTACTTATGAATATCCTACTTTGGTGGATTGACTCCTACTTTTTGGAGAATTTTGCTCCTAATTTTCTCCTACTTTTTTCAACCAAGCAGAGGTGAAGGCCTGCACAATACACATTGCGGATTTTGGTAATAAGCATGAATCATTTTTAAACCCATTTTTCTCACAAATGTAATTGCCGATATCTCAAGACATTATCATAGACAGGGCTCAACAGTAACACTAGCACCAGCCCGCTAGCCTGGGACAAGTAAATATTGCTTTATGTCAAGTGAAATTTATGAAAATTTATTTTACTTGAAATTTTCAACTCTAAAATTAATAGAGTAATGAAGACTTGTGTTCTTCAATTCAGTTTGAATTTTGTGTAAATTCCAATCTGTAAAAATACTTTTACAACAAGGTACTGTCTCTAATCACTCATTTTGTTCACTTGGGCAAGTAAAATTTTGTTCGGGCAAGTAAATGAATGAAAACAAAAAGTTTGCTGGCCCGATTGTGCAAAACCAGCCAAAAATGTTAGTGGGGAGCCCTGTCATAGATTTGCATTGAAATATGGTACATAGATTTTTACTGATACAAATATCTCTTATCTCAAATTTGATAAGTTCCCTGTCAGGTCACTTGTTTTTTAAAGGCAGTGGATCTCTTTTGCATGCCTAAAAATCAACATTATGGCATTTAGAAGAAAATACCATCTGGAAACCATTAGCAAAATAAAGGAGCTAGAAACTCAGTTTTAGTGGAATTATAGTGACCGTTAGACTCTGATTTGAATTTTTTCTCGCGAGGAAAAAATTCCTACCATAGAACGTACACTAAAACAGCTATTGTTTTTCTTTAGCATTTTTCAAATTCTAGGTAACTAATGACCCCCAGATTTGACAGACATGCCCTTCATCAATAGCCTAAGGGCATGGGTTATCTTTTCGTGGTCTGTGGAGATATTTTCAAATGAGATCCACTGCCTTTAAAAACATGTATCTCATAGTATGTGTGTCATATTTTAAATAAATACTGTGTATTTATACCACTAAGATACTTTCAAGTGGTAACTCGTGGTTTTTTTTCCCCCGTCAAAAGCAAATACTATATTTCAAACATCATAATACTTTTTCAAAGTCCATTTAAATTAAGTTTGACTGCTTTGATTTTCTACACAAAATTGTGGTTCTATATTATTGCTAATGCAGTCACTGTAGTTCAAATTAGTATGTTAGAATATCTCTCTCAGTTTCCCATACATACATGTACTTGTGAGATGTGTCAATTGGCTCACTGAAATATTGCTTTTGGTTTTCAGATTTATAGTATACAATTGATGCACTGTTTGTAAGTGTGTTATGGCAGTGCCAGCGCATGTAGTTTAGTCAGTGCAAGTGATAACGCCCGCGCCCGCAGGGCAAGTGCGTTATCGATCGCACTGACTAAACTGAGTGCGCTGGCACTGCCATAACACACGAACAAAACAGTGCATCAATTGTTTTATAAGACGGGTCTGCAATACCGCCTGAAAATATGCAACAAAAATTAGACTATAATGTAGGCCTTACGCTATAACGTTAGATCTACATAGACCTGTATAAGGTGTTAGCCCTGGTCCTCGTAATAGGACCAAGTTACTCTAACGTTATGTAGACTAGATACGTAAAACTAGACTATTTAGCTACGTCTACGTTACGTTATTCTTACGAACCGTTGTCGTTGAAAAAAAAAAATCTAAGACGACCCATATTTTTACTCACCATTTTCCATGCTTTTGCTGCAACACTAGGGAAACACAGTTACATTAATACTAGCCAACACTTCAAACGAGTAGTGCGGAAGCTGTCCCAAGTTTGTCTAACCTACCTACGACTACGTCGTACAAGTTGGTACAACAGACGAGCACGGACTTTTTCAATTTGGCTGCGCGATATATCGGGCGGCGGCGAATATCGTCAGGTATCGATCATGTGTTATCATTGGGCATGCACGTCTGGAGAATTAAATTGCACGTTCCCACGGCCTGTCAATTGACCAATCACATTGCGTCATTCTTGAACCCGTCTTATAATTAGTGTTAACACTGCTTCTGATATTAGAAGTCTCAAGTAAATTGGATATCTACACATTGTGCCTTTCATAGCATTTCCAGTGTGGAAGGGGAATACGGTTAGCCTCTGTTGTAATAATGCAGAACAACAGTTCTATTTCTTGAATAGGTTCTGCAAATATGTGAAGATTGGAGGAGGCATATTTGGAAAATATGTCCCTAATGTACTACAAATAAAACAAGGAATATCCTGTGTAGTAGCTGTCTGCAGATAAAACATGTTTGTGATCTATGAAATAATAATTTGAGCAGTGTTACATGTGTTGTGAATCATGTAATGATGTGTAAAATAAAACAGCCACAGGCTATAAAACTATGCATACACTATTATTTCTCTTAGCCTAAATTGTTTTTGTTTTTTATCAAAATTGCTACACTTGATTTATTTAACCCTATTTTAACTGGGCTATTTCAGACCAGGTTTTTACTGGGGGGGGTCAATTTGAACCCCCCCCCCTTCAGATCTCGGCCGCCGATCGTGCGATCGCCGCAAAAATTTGCATGCGCATAGAGCTGGATGTAAACTACATGACTGTACAGTAAACTTTTCAAAAAAAATATTTTTTCTATTTTTTAAGTAATTAATTATGCAAATAAGTGCAAAAAATTATGTTTTCGCCTATAACTCACATATAATTACTAGTAGAATACTAATTTTTTTGTGGAAATATTCATTTTGACATTTCTCACAATTATCTACAAAAAAATTTGCCGAATTGGAATTAATTTCTTATGTATTTTATTGTTTTGTGAATTTCTTATGTATTTCTTTGTTTTTTCGACCTTTTGTTTCCTATTGTTTTTTCGAAGAAATTTGTTGGGGACACTTTTGCAATCATAAATAGCATAAAATTAATTCATTTCAACCCATTAAAGCAAAAATAATCATACATTTATGATTTTTGGCTGAAAACAAAATTTCCATTAGTTTTGTACATGAAATCACGTTTTTGAGCAATTTTGGGGTTGACATGCGTGTACAAAAAGTAGCACAGCGCCGTAACGGTATGTCCAATTTTCAAAAGATGCGCAAGCCTTGAAAGTAAAAAGTCAGCGAGCGACGGGGTCAAAAAATTTTGCGCGGCGGCATGGTCGCAAAAATTTGTCGAGGGGGGGTCAAATTGAACCCCCCCCCCCCCCCACGTTAACATAGAGTTAATGATACTGGGGCAGTGACGTGACTGGGAGAAGTAAAAAATGCCTCGAGAACTAAATGAGGTGAAACATATGCAAATATATAAGTATATGTACACACTGGCTAGAGTGTATCACCGAACTGGAGTCTACAAAATTAGGCGGCTTGTGCAGACCGTATTACGTCCCCACCGGGCCCTGTCTTGTTTAGTCCTCAAAATGCCTGATTGTGCAGCAGTAAATTATGAAACACACTAGCAGGCATTTGCAATAAAGTGGTCTATGCGGAAAGGACATGGCGGATTGTGTGTGTGCGGTGGGGACACAGTGGTCTGTGTTATGGGAATAGTGAAAAGCCTTCTAGTTCGTTGGAGTGTATATTCGTCCTGTCTGGATTTGTCTTAAATTAGTTCACTTCAGGAGAAACAAGCATTACTGTACCAGTATTGAATTAGTTTCTGGCCCTGGTAGAATTTGATCCCGAACAAAGAAGCTACACAACAAAGTTAACTATTACAGTATTTTCTGATGAAAATTGTACAATAAAGAGGAAATGTATAACTGTGAGATTTTTACAGCAGAAACTGTATATTTGATTCTTGACGCATTGTGTCCTAAATTGAGAAATACTTCCAATGTTGTTATTTTCCTTTAAAGGTAAATCAGGGGTAGTCCGCAATTTAGGGTGAAACTATTTTAGAATCAAATAAGCTGTGCAAGGATTCTACCTTCAAAATTTTGTAGTCAGACGTTGACTCATTCTAAAATAACTTCATCAGTATGCCTTGTGACAGACAAATCTGTTTTGTAGCTTTCTGGAATCTATTTCTATTGGGGCTCAAGAGATACAAAATGCTGGTATGTTCACACTTGATTTGGCTTAAGTAAACAAATTCAAGATAAACCCTTCCAGCTAGGAGATAGTATATCTATTAGTACATGTATGTCTTTCAACTAGTTTGGTTCGAGAGGCATTGTTTATTTCCCCCAGTCATGTCCGACCTGTTTTAGTTCAAATCACCATGATATTGTTATTTTGGCTCACTATTGTGTGCGCTCCCCGTGCCAACCCCTACCCCCATAAATGAATTGTATACTTTTCAAAAACCCTGAATCCAAAGTAACTATCTCACTAGAACCAACAAAATAAAAAAAGGTGAAATCTGATAACACAATTGATCTGTTTCAGTGCATACTTTTTATAATAAATTTCGGGGTCACATGGCCGTACTTCATACAAATTGGATATCAATAGTCGTGTCCACACGGAGGCTGAAACTCCGGAGTTTCAAAACTGTGGAGTGTCGATTGGGGTTTTTGACCGTGCGGATGCATTCGGAGTTTTAACCTCCAGAGTGTTATCGGGGGTCTAGCGGAGTTTTATCCCCCCAAAAAACTTGGGGGTGAAGCTGAAACCCCGATAAAACTTCGGAGTGTTTTGGAGTGTCGTGCCGTGCGGACAGCTTCGGGGGTTTGTGGAATGGCCTTGACCACGTTTTGATATGAGAAGCGGAGGTGAATGGGCAAGGGGGTAATTTCGGGGTTTCAGTCGTGTGGACACAACTTGGAGTGAAGTAAACTTTTGGGATTTAATTTTCACCTCCGGAGTTTCAAACCCTTGGAGTTTCATGGCCGTCTGAACAAGGCTATGGTATGGTCTGAATGCCATGAATCCCAAATTTGTTTCAAATAGACAGTAGCACATAAATTAGTCAACTGAACTGGGCAATTGTCATTTTAATTCTTTGAACATACCCTCCTTTGAAAAATATTCCTCATCTGTTGGTTCTAGCGATTATTTTAATCTCTAGAATAGTGAAGCATTTATTTACCATTGATTGATTGATTGATTGACTGATGTATGGATGGATGGATGGATGGTTGGATGGGTTGGTTGGTTGGTTGGTTGGTTGGCTGATTGATTGATTTGATGGATTTGATGGATTTGATGGATTTGATGGATTTGATGGATTTGATGGATTTGATGGATTGATGGATTGATGGATTGATGGATGGATGGATGGATGGATGGATGGATGGATGGATGGATGGATGGATGGATGGATGGATGGATGGATGGATTGATTGATTGATTGATTGATTGATTGATTGATTGATTGATTGATTGATTGATTGATTGATTGATTGATTGATTGATTGGATTGATTAATTGAATGGATTTAGGGAGGGGGGCTGTTTATACACAAGTACGGGTCGGATATGCAATTCTCCTGTTTAACAATCCATGTACCACCAACATCCATACCACAAGGGGCATACTTTCCCACTGTCGGGTCGACAACAGCCTTTCCCAAAATGGCTAGGACTATGCAAGTGAGGTTGCCCTACTCGTTACAGGCCTTGTCACACTAGCAGTTACACTACCTGCGATTGCAGTTACGGATCGATTTATCGCAGGGTGATCGCAAGTAGTTGCCAGCTAGATCGTACGATTTATCGTACGACAACCATGGAATTTTCTTGTGATCGCAAGTGATGGTACGATCGAAAATAGGTTTTCAAACCGGTTTGAAAACCTGGCCTACGATCAATTGATCGTAAAGAGGTGGCAAGCAATCGCAGTGATCGTGCGGGCATCGTGCCATCACCGTACGATGATCGTGCCACTAATCGCACTTCCAAGAGCGAATTTGCAATAGATACGAGAAGTGGTAAACTATCGCGGAGGTAGACGCCACGTCAAATGGTAGCTCATCGTACGATAGTATGATCCTGACTTTGCGAATACTGGAATGTGATTAATGCATTTTTTCGGTGAATATTTTGCTTGTTGCTGTTTAATAACGTGAATGTCATTCTCGGATCAAGTCCGGAATGAACTTCAACAATCATCACGTGCATCTTCGCAAGTGAGCGTAATGAGCAAAATCATTTGGGGGGTCAGAATCGAGAACGTATGTGTATGTGTCTGCATGTATGTATGTATGTGTATGAATGTATTGTGTGTGTGTGTGTGTTGTGTGTGTGTGTGTGTGTGTGTGTGTGTGTTGTGTGTGGTGGTGTGTGCGGTGTGTGTGTGTGTGTGTGTTGTGTGTGTGTGTGCATGGAGCTGTTGTGTATGTGATATGATTGTGTGTTTGTGTGCGTATGTGTATGTGCGTGTTTTCTTCTATGCCTACCTTTCTTACCTGTGTAGGCACATTCTATGTGTCAAAGTTATACGAAATATGACATCAGTTAGCGCGTATAGAATGGGCTCCTTTTCAAATTTTGATAGCAAATGGCAATAATAGAAAAAAAGGTGATTTCATTGATTGTTCGTAATGAACTAATGATCAAACACGGAACGAAGAATGTTGAAGACCGCGATCGCAAACTAAAAAGGACCAAAGCTATAAATGATATTTGTAATGTTGCATAACAATTCATCTGTTTTTTTTTTTAATTTTATTTTGTCTTGTGTTGGCATACTACACTTCAAATTATCGATATAAAATAATCCGTGAGCGGAGCGCGCTGAGCGTAGCGAGGCGTTTAGGAAAATTCTGAATCATTTGTCGAGAAAAACGCTTAAATGCGCGACTCTGAGTCTCGTTCTAACAAAAAACAAACCTACCTGCAATGGTATTTTCAAAATGCTGATTTTCGTCTTGAGGATTGATCCTATATCGTAATTGGCAGCATACGGTAAATACCACTGTCCTCAGTTTATATGCATTTGCCACAAATAAGCATATTTTGATTTCTGAAACATTTGATACCCCATCAATGGAGAGTGTACTTCACAGAGAGAGATTAGGGTGGGGATCTGCGATAAAAGTCAGACTTTTCATAACGACTGTTGGCAGAATCTCTGATATTCGCCTCATTACATTCAGTCAACAATCAAAAGTGGGGTCAATTTTGATGTGCCACTACTGTCATGAAGTTTAAGAAAAAACAAATATCTAATGATACATGGTATAAATAAACTCAACTTATAATATTCCATGATCCTCGTATAACGGGGGTGATGGCGAAAAGATGAAATAGATTTGCTGACAAAGAAACGAAACGAAAAGAGCTTAGAAATATACAAAGAACATTTAGTGTACAACATAAAGCATACCCCTAATAATTGTTGTACTCAGTAGTTAGCTCATTTTCCATGAACAGTCACAGTTGAAAATACTTATGAAAATATCGATTCCAGTGTCGCGAAAATTGTGATTATTATATACATAGATTGCAAAATGTGTGTTATTTAATGAAGGCGAAGAAAACAGGTTGCATTATAAGTTTCTCTGTATCATGTTTACATGCTATCAGAGAGTCACTGCAAGGACTAAGTTGTATAAATGGTTGTTCCGTTTATCTGTAAAAAAAAAAAGTAAACGGTGATGGGAAATATGATAATAAAATGCAAAAAAAAACCCGAAATCTACATCAATCATTTATAGATTTTTTAGATTAATATAATCCTCTCTGACCTATGATCAAATTTCATTTGGGGGGTCATGCGCCCCCCCCCCCCCCATCTGTACGCCAGTGTCTTTGACGGAGGCTTCTTCTATTTCCTCCGCTACAGGCTTCGCCCTCTTCCTGAGGCTTTCTTGGAGGCATGTCTGAATTATACTGTACATGTAATGTACGAGTACATGTGGTCTCTATGAACATTATGTGTGCATGTCAGAAGGGGACACTGATTTACATAGCAACGTGAATAATGAACGTAAAATAAATATTTTCCTTTGTTGAGGTTTTTAAAAAGCATTCCATTCACACCCTTCTTTCACAACGCATAATTTTGCATATCGAAATGCAACCGCAGCACGTTTTGAAACCACGTGAACGCACGACGTTCGTACGATGAGCAGAAGTAATCGCTACGATTAGCTACCAGTTCGTCGCAACGTAATCGTACGAATACCTGCCACTAGTCGCAGCTAAGCGCCCGTTTGTGTTACCATTAGCCGTAGGTAATCGCACATTAAGGCCACACTTGCCGCAGGTGATCGCACGACTGTCTGCGACTGTTCTCACGTGATCGTTGCAACTAGTGGTGCGATTAGCGATTGGATATTCGTGCGAATTACGCTCACGGGACAATGGGCAAATCAGGTCGTACAAGTTGCTGAACATACAGCACCAAATCGTGCGATTACTGTGTGCGAACCGCTGGGTGCCGGAGGCCCTATGTCGCCTACGATTCATTGATCGCAGGTAGTCGTAACTGCTAGTGTGACCAAGGCCTAAGTAAATAACTTGTTTGGTAAGTGATTTTCGCCAAAGGGAATTTGACCATTTGAAATATCTAACCGAGTGTGATACATTGTTTGCAAATCTCGTGCATGCATTGCATGAGGTGATATCTTTGCACTTTGACAAATTGAATGGAAATTCAATTAAAAGCACATTCAATCATGTACACCATTTGTCTACGTATAGATGTTGACCCATCTCACAGAAAGCAAAACGCTAAATCAACTTTCGCATTTTACCGCATGACAACAGGGATTGTGAAATGTGCGAATTGTGTAAGGGGGGGAAAAGGGGGTCTAAATTCATAAAACTTTCTGGTGAACCAGGGAATAACTCTGGTTATTTCAACCAGTGTTTTTGCTGTTTTTTTTTGGGGGGGGGAGGGGTAATAACAGTATTCACATTTTACCAGATATTTCATTACCAGAAGTTTCATGCAATATGACCTTAGTTTGCAATTATGTATATTCAGTTTCATTCATCAAGTATTGTAATACTCTGGAGGAGCGGGATGGGGTGGAGTGGGGGAGAGGTTGATCATTTATATTTGCTATCAAAGATTAGGTCAGTCTGTACGTTCTCCAGACAGAGGGACCAGAACAAAAACCCAGCAAGCACCATTTCAATTTGTTAAATTCTACTTTTGATGTGAATCTTCAAAGCAGTATTTATGCACAAAATCAGTTAATTTTAATGTTTTTTTAGTTTCCTCAAGAATACAAAATATACACAGCTTCAAAAGAAAGTTAAAACTGTGCATTAACTCTTTGTTTGAGGGTGGGGGGTGAGGCAACTTTTATGGGCAATTTGTGTAATGTGTATAGTAAATGTCAAATGTCAAATTCACAACACCTTTCCATACATCCACATCTCACCATATCACGTAATACACTACAAGTACCTTTTATAATTTCAGGTTCCAGGGCAAATAAAAGCATGGATGATTTATTCTGTAGGACACCTACCACCCCCCCCCCCCTCGGACAAGTACGCTCCTTTGACAATCCCTTCCCTCCACCTCCAGGACAATTGCGCCAGAGAAAAACTACCACCTGGACAATTACCCCCCCCCACCACCATTATAATTACCCAAGGGTAGGTGTCCTAGGAGGGAGTAAGGTTGGAGGTAAGGGTAGTTGTCTATAAAGGGTTTATATACTTGTCAAAGGGGAGAAATTGGGGGGGGGGGAGGGGCAGTAATTGTCCATGGAGTAGTTGTCAGAATACAACAATTTCAAGGTACAATAATGAATCAGTCGTAATGCCAATACTCTTTTTCCTTCCATTAGGAAGTGAGCCTTTATTTGTCCTTTTAACACCAAATAGTTTTTCAAAGTAGAAGTAATAATACATATTGAGTTTCAGGACACGTTTCTCAATCAAACTTGATACACTGCTCCCTGACTTCGATCTACAATATGATACAAGATTCTTCTTTATGTGTGTGTGGCCTTTTTTTTAATATTAATTTACAGATGATTATCTTCTCTTTTTTTGTGTGTGATTTACATGTGACCTTTTCCTCTATCATTTGCTTCCAGCTGATAAACGTTCGTGCGAGTGATTCGATATCCGTCTGTACATTGTGTCTCTATCAGTTGAATGCAACATACTCTCAATCAATCGCCACCTTGCATCCACAGACATTTATTTCAACTTTGAGCTGATTTCGAGTGTTTTACCTGATTTGATGACTGTTCTTTCGAAAAGACAAATGTGTTGCACAACAAATGGGGGAAAAATCCCACTATTTGATTAACAGTTTACAGGAATTCTACAGGCCTCTCTTTTTTTTTTTCTTTTATTTATTTTCTGTACACTACAAATGTTCATATTGTTTGTCAAAATCTAACATTAAAAACTTGTCAACATTCTAACTTGCAGATATTTGTTTTCAGCAAATGGTTTTTGAATCAGTACACACCACTTACAATGCCATTTCTTTCAATTATGCGGGAAACCTTGGGGTTATTTAATCCAACCAAACTGAAAATAAAATGCCAAGGCACATTGCTTCGGGTAAAATAATCTACAGACTACTATAAATAGAACGCCATCAATAAAAGCCCCACCCACTCCTCCCTTCCCCCAACCCCCCCCCCCACACCACCAAAAAAAGGTTGACCATTATTACAATATGGTAAATTCACAAATTACAGAAATGACAAGCCATAACGAGGCATATTTTCAATTCATGGTCAAAAACACCTAACCAACTTGTGAGCAAAAGCTAGCCGCAGTTCCATATCTTGGTTTACATTGGCTGGATTTGCGAGTGAAAAACCCACCAAACTGATCACAGACATGTAGATTTTGCATATGGCTGGTTTCATAGAAATTGATCTTGATTATGCCTAAAGTACTACTACTTCAAATGAATAGCAAACTTGCCTTTATGTGAAGCCAAAGACTTCATAAATCAATATTTGGCAGGAACAGAATTTCTAGCTTGCCAGTGTAGAGGCCTTTTGTCACAAAGGAAAATAGTTTGATGAACATGAATGCGATATTAATGCATAGTGTTCATAATCATCTTTGCAGCATCATTTGTTTCACTAATTTGACATACTGTAGTAAACATGACTATGATCATTTTGAAAATAAACTTCCCCTCTTCCTCCCCCCCCCTCCCCAAAAAAAACAATTGTCAGCAATGTTACGCTTTGTGTTGTACGGATTCAAAAACCATTTGTTGCGTTCCATGAAAGTCAAGTTAAACAAACCATCAGCATTAAACCCATCCCATTCCTTATTATCTCGTAAAGAATACTTGCTGCCACCCTGGGGTGGGGTGGTTCAGGGTCCCATGGGTTGCCCCCCTGGGGTAGGGTGGCTCAGGGTCTGATGGGTCAGAGTCTTATTGCACTCAGATGGAACAAACAAACAACGAAAAGATAATAACTACTTCATTCTACATATCAAATATCAAACTTTTTGTAGCAAAGCACACAGTCATGAACTCCTGACCAAAAATGTCATTTAAAAAATAGAAAAAAAAAAGGAAAACGGAAAAGGAACGCAACGGGAATAAAATTACAATGAGAAAAGTACATGAAAGTTGATATCTGTATCAATGTTATAACATTCCGACTACTTTTCTGCTCTATGGAATAAGTGTGTACATGTTCACATAATAGCTATAATTATGTTGAATAGGCGAACAGCAAGTCTTCTCATACAGACATTATATATATACCCTTTAAATTGACTACGACAAACAGACGGACATGTACAGACGAGATAACACTGAGAAACTTTCCATATACCAGTTTGTGCACAAAAATCTGCTTTTCCACATTTTTTCAGCTGTTAACAATTTTATCATTAATAATAACAAATATCTGACCCATATTTTGAAGTTTGAAAAAAAAAGTTGCGTATATCTACATACACCAATGTATTTACCTCAATGGTATCTTTTGAATCTTTTTCTTTTACTTTAAAATCACACAAGATTTCTATACCACGAGGCAAATAAAAATATTTGTACAACAAAAGAATTATGATGCAACATAACTGCCTAGTCTGAAATTCACATATATTATTGTTATACCTCCGTCATGCTATTAATATATCTGTACAAGTTTCGAAATTAAAACAATGGGAAATTATTTATAGAACACTTTTTTTTTCAACATGTATATTCATATCATGGAAAAAATCTATTAAAGAATGCATTATACAAAGACAGACAACTCATTAATATATATATTTTTGTATAATTTATCCATTCATAGGATAATAATACACATCTACCATTCTTTGTTATACAATCACATATCATGGTAGTAAATTCAACTTTTGTTTCATGTTTTTCTGTTTGCATATAGAATACCTGAATGCATAACTAATTCAATTAGAGGAATCTACAGATATTGTAACTCCTATACATGTTTCTATGATCAAAGCATCCAGATTTATTACACATTTGACTAAATATGGTAAATTGACATGATCTACACCTTTAAAGACTAATTAACATCATCAAGTCTACCACACACACTCGCACCCATTCATTGTCTAATGGGTAAATTATGATCAGTTAAACCAAGCGTAGTGGGCATACCATCTTGTTTCTGTTACCCATGTTTACCTTTAGTTAGCAAAAAAACAAAATTACAAGAGGTCAATGAATAAATGAGGATCCATTCTTAATGGTTATCATCCATAATATTATGCTTTTTTGATCTTTAGTAAGACTGTACAAAATTCAGTAAAAATGATATGAATATAATTTGTGTACATCAACTGAAAAATATTCTAGTAAGCATAACAGCTGTGCAAAATTTTAATACAAAATCGTGAGCATGATATCAATTGGAAAAGTAAACAAAACGATACCCATTTCCTTTTGTTTTTCTACATAAAATGTGAATGAATGCACTTATACATTTATTTCTGAAGTATTTCGTATATGTCAACTTATAAAAAAAATTGCCCACATTTCAGATAATTTATCATTGCTGGTGGTATTAGCCATTCAAAAAGTAACTGAACTACTAAGGTGTGGGGAACAAGTTGACTGGCCCGAGCAGCGTTGTATCCAGGACCACGGGTTCTGAAACCGAGACCAATACAAAACACAACCTTTCCATAAGGTTTGCACAGAGGACTCGGACCGAGACCGAGATCGAGGCCACAAGAATTTGGCCGAGGCCGGTATCCAGGACCACAGGTTCTGAAACCAAGACCAATCCAAAACACAACCTTTCATAAGGTTGCAAACAGAGGACTCGGACGAGACGCGAAATCGAGGCTCAACAAGAATTTGGCCGAGGCTGATCTTGGATACAACACTGGGCCCAGGCTTGTTTTCCAGACCTGACCTGCATTACTTCAATAATCCAGAACTTCTGTTACAGTTGGAGCACACATTTTGACCATCAAAAGATTATAAATTCAATAAAAGTTTTCTCAAATACGCAAATCAAATGTTTTATCTCCTTACGACGTACACAACTGAAAAATGCATGTCCGCGGTATCGACCCAATACACGGTTGTCATGACCTGCATGACCCGATGACCTCACGAATCTCATTTACATACTCAATGAGCCAATATTTAAATATGTCACATTGTAGTGAATTTGGTACAGTGGGTACATGGTTAAGTTTTATGTATCTATCTACTACTAATCTAACATGCAAAAGCCTTTTTTTCTTGTTTTCTTTTTAATATACACCGACTATATACAACATACAAGTAATAACTTTATATGACAGTTCTATGTGTACAATGTTTAATTTATTTATAAAGGGGGATTACACGTATCTTTTGAATAAAGTCACATGATAAATACACTGTGATCAATGAACGAGTGGCACCTGTAGATTGGGCCTAAAATTAGAAGAAAAACGAGTCTCGTCACCATGTTTACGTTTTACACCAGAGATCAGACTATGTATTTTATTATGTCAACAATTTCAGTGACCTGCCCATAAGTTCTCATTAGTGTTTACAATCGACTGAAATGATTTAAGTATATACTGGTATGACTCCATGAGTAATTACTCCAGACCTGGCATCTTTCTATTGATATCATTTTAACGTCTATGTTCCAATTGTGACCATACATAGCGAGTTCCACCACAAATTTTGTTCAAATCCTGACATGATCATGCTCACACTTTGTGTGAGTCATGAGTGGATCGCATTTGAAACTTGATTTGACGCAAACCTCGCGAGAACCAAGTCAGGGACGTGCAAAGAAACCACATCCGACTCGTCTGCCAAGGCCCCCTTGCCATTGCTTGAGGCTCGATGTTCAGCTCACCCCCCTAGTGTTGGCTCGACACCAACGGAACCCCACATCTAACTTACACGAGAAACAACGGAGTATCGGATTACACCCGAAACGAGGAAATGTGGGATTTCATTTTTGACACGCGATATGAAAGGAAACCACATTTTCCTCTGAAACTACCCGAGCAACTAAGGAAGTATTTCCCAGTAAAAAATGTTTTATTAGAATCTCTATGTATTTCGCTATGGCTTTAATTGGCGATATGTGACTCTAGCAGAATAACTACAAGCAATACAGAGCACTTCATTTTGTGGAAACAATAAAAAATGAAGGGTCAAAAAACCACAACAATTTTGCTGGAGTAAAACTTTGGTAAGAAATCATTTCCCTGCCCCACCCCCTTTCAGTTGATATCAAAACTACATGTACACTCACAACAGATAGGTTCAAAACAACAGACAGGGATACCAGATACAATTTATATCACAGTCTGAAAATCACCTACAATGAATTATTTTGTACGTGAAAATCCTGATACATGGCCTGAACATAAATTGCCACAGTCTGAATTTGGGCTTCTGCCTGAAAACTGGTGTCCCTGGACAGATTATGATTGACTCTGCATTGACATTACATCTGACAATATACATGACATGGTTTTCCTGAAACCAGTTTCATAATAAAAATGTTGGCATCTTATCTATTTTCCATATTTCATAC
>JZLH01S0271203.1:38984-51536 GCA_001188425.1 Eucidaris tribuloides
GCGTGACAGGCAGGAATGAATTTGTTCATTTTTGTAGTAAACTGTTCATAGGATTTCGCCTATTCGGCGTAACTTTCATCCAGACACCCCGGTGAGTGCGCAGTGGACGTCCTGACGTGTTGTGAGCAATCGATAGTGGCAGATCGGTATCGCTGCTTAAAGTGAGCTCGGTGTTAATTTTCTTTCTCAACACGCAACACGCGAACTTGAAAATGCACCCGGACTGTACAGCCGTAATCAAGGCATCTAATATCAATACAGATAATCAACTGGTAGGGTGTCATGTAACAGATCTTTGGACCGTAAAGTGAGTTATATTTTCCAGTCGTGATCAATATTTTCTCCTCTCAGCGGCTGTGCGCTTCGGGAAATATAAATCCCATTGGGAAAATATAACTCCCTGACGGTCCAAAGATGTTATATTAACACCCTGTAGCGCAGTCAATATCTGTAATATTTGACAACCTTCCTATCAATGTTTTCGTCTTGGTCTTGCCACCCTTCACCGGATGCCATATTTGGAAAATGATATATTTTTCCTCTACTTTTCGCCCCGCCTCAGGTCTGCGCATCAAGAACTTTGTACGGCGAACAAAGTTTGAGATGACCACTAATTAGTAGTAGTGAATCAAAAAATAGCAAGTCAACTCTCACTAGTTGTACTGTGTTACTAAAATCATGGTGTATCAGTTTTGTTACATTCTGTGAAATCACTGGTATTTTGGGCCCCTATCCCTGTAGAATTGCAGACTAGATAGAGTATACATGTTGGGTAATGAGAAACTTGAAATTGGATCGAATTTTTTCACTCAGCTTATGCCATGACAAGGCATATAGTGTCCGGCATGTCAAAATGCTGCTTCCCCATCATTTCCTACTAATATTGGCTGTTCATGATGGGGCTTGGTAGAGGATTGAAAACTTATGGACAGAATTATAAACTCATTTAGCTATGCTTATCCAAAATCACATGCTTCTGCTCTGTCATACTTCAACCAATTTTGACTTTATAATAGTTTCATCTGGTAGAGCTTTATGTACAATAAATGTACATTTCTGGGTAATCAATTATACAGGTACACAGAATTTTGAAATTTTGGCTCAAACATTAATTCAGATAATTTATGCAGTATTATGTTCAATATCTTTTTTAAAATAAGTTTAATTTTGTGGTGATTTTGATTTATTTCATTTTGTTACTTGCCAGCAATTTGAGGCTGTAATAAAGGCATTGGAAGAAGGCCACGAAATCGACCTTAGTGACATGCCCCCGCCCCCACCAAAAGGTAAGTGTGTTTGATATACAGTGTAAGTCAATAAAAATATAACACAGATTTATTCCCAAATATCTCAAAATTGAAGAAAAAATATGTCATAAAACTGATATCAACAAAATGATAGCATTATCATTTACTTCCATATGGTATCTTGGTCATTCTATTTAGTCATGGGAACTACTCAGCAATCATTCTTGAAAAACATGGGAAAATTGCATTGTTCAAGTTTTGAGTTCGCAATGTGCATGCATTATTGGTTACTCTGTTATGAATTCTCTGGCCAATGTCACCATACAGCACAGACTAACCAAACTTGGACAAAGACAATTTTGAAAGTAAAATGGTTATCAATTTTCTGTTCATCAGTTTCATGATATCGTTTTTAATCGTGAGAAATTTGGGATGGAATCTGGGTTTTGTTTTTAATTACTTTAACCCTAAAAAGGCTGGGGGCGGAATCCCCCCCCCCAGATGTTTTGTGCAATATGTGTGCAACGCTCAAAGCAGTTGCCACGGCGTTTCATGACTTTTTTCTCTCGAATCTCGCGCATCTTTTGAGACCAACTTTGCGACGTCCGGGTACGCGATTCTGGAGTTACGTAACATTTTGTACTTGCATGTCACCCCAAAAATCACTCAAAAACATGATTTTGTGTACAATTTCAATACAAATTGTGTTTACAGCCAAAATTCATAAATGTACGATTATTTTTACTTTTACTGGTTGAAATTTATTAATTTTGTGCTGTTTATGATCGCAAAAGTGTCCCCGACAAATTTCATCGAAAAAACAATAGAAAACAAAAGGTCGAAAAAACAAAGAAATACATAAGAAATTCACAAAACAATGAAATACACAGGAAATGAATTTTGATTCCCGATTTTTTTCAAGTACATTTGCTGAGAACACTAAAAAGAGTGTCTAGACCCAAAAATTAGCATTTTTGGAGCTATAATTAATGTAACAGCTTAATTATGATTTTATGCATAAATTAGCTTAATTAATTAATATGAAATTAATTCCGGATAATTAACTGTACAGTCTTGTAGATTACGTGATGGTCGACGTGTGTGCCGATTTTCAGCGCGGTCTACGGCCGAGATCTAAGGGGCGGAATCGAAGCTGCCCGCCACGCCCCCCGCCCCCCCCCACCCCCCCCCCCCCGCCCTTAGAGTATAGGCATAGCCCTAAAAAAGCCCAGCCTGATTAGGGTTAAACTGTAGACTTCTACGATTTGCAAGAAAGTGTATGCTAGAATTTAGTTCTTAAAGCCTTCCATGCAGTGTATTGTTTGTCTCAAATTTCAAGGTGGGAAAAATGACTTGAGGACAAGTATCCCATGATAGTTCTTTGCTAAAACATAAAGAATTATACCAGAATTATACCCATTGTTCTGACGATGAGAGATGATCAGAACAAGACAATGATCTTTGAATGGTTCTGACGCGGTAAAACGATCGTCTCATAACTCCCCTGAAGGAAAAGTTTAGAACACAGGTAATCTGACCATTCCTCAGCAGAGGAACGATATCATTAGACAGCCTTGCACTTGGAGGACTAATTTCAGTGTTTTTGATGACTTTGTCATACTGCATCTAGAACAAAGTTATCAATCAGCCTTGACTTGATAATACCTCAATCCTTCCACCTTGGGAGAACATTGAGATTGTTCTCCCGTAGTATCCCGCAATCATTCGGAACAAAAAACTCCATTCCTCGGCATGGGAACTATTGAATTATTTTTAGCGTCTTGCCTAAATCCACTGAAATAATTGGTGAGTATCCAATAGGTGAATGATAAATGTTTAGTAATTGCATTCAAATGTGTACTTTTCTCCACGTGAAAAGATCCAGCCCTAAAACCAGCTCTAAAACCAACCCCCAAGTCAGGTATGGCACTGGCTCCACCTCGGGCTCCAGCTGGAGCAGCTACAATATAGTTCTGAAGGATCCACTGAAATAATGGACTATTACCCAGTAGAACAATGTGTACTTTTTTCCCTCTTGAAAAGATCTAGCTTCAAAACAAGCCCCCAAACCAGTTCCTTATGTAGTAATTGCTCTCACATGTGTATTTTTCCACTTGAAGAGATCCAGCTCCAAAACCAGCTCCTACACTGGCTCCACCTTAGGCTCCAGCTGGAGCAGCCATTTCTGAAGGGTCCACTGACTGGTCTCCAGTAGCTCAATATGTGTGTAGTAACTGCTCTCCAATGTGTACTTTTTCCACTTAAAAAATTCTCAGCTCCAGGTGTAGTAATTGCACTCAAATATGTACTGCTTTTTTTATTTCTCCTCTTGAAAAGATCCGGTTCCAGGACCGGCCCCCAAACCAGCTCCAGCATCAGTTTCAGCACCAACCCCTGCACCGGCTCCATCTGAGGCTCCATCTGCAGCAGCCAGTTCCGGAGACTCCACCCCAGCTCCCCCCAAGAATGACTTGGAAGCCCTACTGCAGAGGAGGGCCAGGTACAAGAGTATGGAGGATAAGGCGAAGGAGGAGAACAACTCATCAAAGGCACGGCGGATAGGCAGGATAGTCAAGGTATATTCAGTGGGAGGTTGCGACTTGATGATTTTTGTGCCTCCGCAGCGAAGTTCCCGGAGGCATCATGTTCTCGGGTTGTCCGTGCATGCTAGTGTTGCACGACTCCGGGATTTTTTGGAGTCGACTAGTCGCCCATCAAAAGTCGCGACTCCGACTATTTGTCAACTCTCGGCGTTTGGGTCAATAGGTAAAAGAATCATACTACGGCCTACACAGTGACTGTTCAGTGTCCTCCTTCAATGATTTTATATAACAATGAAATGAAAAGACTGCTATGTTGATTGTCATCGATGTTTTCACAGTGATCCAGAAAGTCGACTCTTGCATTCCTAAAGTCGGAGTCACGACTCCTTGAAGATAGTCACGACTCCGACTTTTGGCGACTTAGTCGTGCAACACTAGTGCATGCGTGTGTCCATCCCCCCATTACCGATTCTTGTTACCATGATAACTTCAGACCGGCTGATCGGATTTTAATGTAACTAAGACCAAGTCTGTACTATGAGGCAACAATGAACTGATTTTGATGTAAGGTCGGTGAAGTATGTACTGTATTTTAAGGCACCGATGAACTGATTAGATTTCAGAGATGACAGGTCAAAGGACAGAGGTCAAAAGGCCTCATACATGTCTAATTTGGTGTCATCACTGTAACTTAAGAAAGGCTGATCAGATGATGATGAAACTTGGGTCAGGTATATTTTATAAGGCTTCAATGAACTGATTAGACTTCACAGTTGAAAGTCAAGATCACAGGACCTTGTATACAATCATTTCAGCTCATTAACTTAGTAACTTCACTTTTGATCAGATTGGGTACATACGTGAATGAGGCATTTCAATTTACCTGAATTTGACTGGGAGTTTGGAGGCGTACCCATCAACCGCGCGCAGTCGAACTGTCCTAGTTTTGTTCTATATATTTTAATTTTATAAAAAGGTGAAATTTTTCGTCAAATCAGTTTATTTTTTAAATAATCTACTTTACTGTTAAGATCCTTAATTTTGGGTATTTCCTATGGCAGTTATGAACATTTTAATGCACTAAACTTGATTTTAAAAAGATACTGTATGATACATATTGGGAGTGTAAAGAAAAAATGATTGGGCAGTCAGGTGGGTGAACAGTCCGTCTGTTGCATATCTTGCGGATTGAACTTTATCCTCAGTTTTTTAGCAATGTGCGTGAAATTTGGAGCATGCATTGGTTTTGTGAAGAAGATGTGCAAGATTATAGATATACATTTTTCAAGTGTGTTGTAAACTGCATTGCCATGGTAATGGTATATTATGGTTATAAATCGCTGGAAAATATTGCAGATTAAACTTCTTCTTCATTTTTAAACGCCCGGCTACGGGACGTATTATGGTATCACGCTCGGTGTCCGTCTGTCTGTCCGTCCGTTAACTTTTCCTTGTAAACGCTATAACTTCAGTTTAACTTAACCTAGCCTCATATAATTTGGTGTGTATGATACTAGCATGGATCCCAGGAAGCCTATTGATTTTGAGGTCGAAAGGTCAAAGGTCAAGGTCACAGTGACATGTTTTCATTTTCCGCGTTACAGGCGGGCGTATTATGTGCTCGCCCAGCGACACTCGTTGTTGGAGCAATGCTTTGAAATTTGGGCATTCATATTGGTAATGGGATGAAGATGTGCAAGACACCTGTTTTAATGTGTGAGAAGACTTTAGTGCCACGGTAATGGTACATACAGCCGTCCTGATAGGGCAGGGGTATTAATCACCTTCAGTGATATTTCTAGTTTTTTAAAATTATTCCACCCAGCAATATGAGGATGCGATTCGCCAACACAAACGGGGAAAACCGGTGGACCTCTCCGAGCTGGCCTCCCTGCCGGAGTTCCCGCCGTTCCCGTCACAATCCGGAGCCCAGCCTGCCCCTGCTGCTGCCCCAGCTGCTGGGGTTGCCCCCGGCCCTAGCCAACCCCCTGCACCAGCCCCTGGGCAAGTGGCCCGGGCAGCCCAACAGGCCAGCAGTGCACCAGATAATCAGCCACCCCGGCCAGCCCCAGCCAGGCCATCATCCGGAAGATCAGGTACGTCTCTATCTCAACTCCTGACGCGTTGTTTACACAAGTTTGTACCACATAATTTTCCAAAGAATAAACAGCAATGTTATTTGTTAATCTACTTTTGTATAAAACTAGTAGAGTTCCATTATATATTTTTCTACAAATTGGAGATTGTTGTGACAGATTTTTTTTTGTGTGAAAATGCACTAAAACATTATAGCAGAAAGGTCAGAATAGGCTGCTTTACTAACATATTCAAAGTTTATGCGTTAACTTTTAAACAAGCTTGTCTCTGCTAGCCAGATAGCTTGCCCAAGGCTTGCCTGACATAGCTACGAAGTGTATTCATTGCCAACAGGCTTATGGAATAGCTCCGTAGAAGGCCCCCATGAAATAAAAGCATGAATTTAAATACATTTAGTAAATTGGTCTGTTATCGTGTGAGTGCATTATATCCACTAATGCATTCAAATTACCTGTTTTCATTGTTGATTTTTTTTACAGTGAAGGAGAACATGTATGTGTTTTCATTGTTGATTTTTTATGTGTTTATTTTTTTATAGAACTTGATAGCATGTACCTGTTTTTATTGTCGATTATTTATGTAAGTTTGTTATAGTAAAAAAGAGCATGAACCTGTTTTCATTATTGATTTTCATGTATTTTTTGTTTAAACAGTAAAGGAGAACATGTACCTGAGGAACGTCCAGATCTTGAAGCAGAAGATAGCTCAGTTCAAGTCTCTGGCCCTGAAAGCCAAGCAGAGTGGAGACATGTTTGAGGCCAAGAGATTGCTGAAAATAGCCAAGGTGACTATCAATGTTTTTCTATTGCTCCTACCATATTTAAACAGTGTAATTTGAGATGACAATTTTCCAGAGGATGCGGTAAGATGTGTTTTTATATCATACAAATGCTGGAGAAATACCCGATGCCGCTCACCTCATTAACGTAAATTTCGGAGAAAGACAGAGAAAGGTCATTACCGCAATGCTTTGTGGGGATTGACCTTGCAAATTGGCACCATGCATGAAATAAGCAGAGTTTGTGGGTTTAATTGTGAATAAATGCAGATATGTATCGTGAGCCACGATCCAGTCGATAATGCATTACTTAGGTCAAGTTACTAACAGGTCAAAATAGTATGTGTCACGTGGGTTGTCCTTCCTCCCCATGACCGGCTTACACATTGAGGTGGAATGATATCGTTTCTATTTGCAAGTAAGATAAATACCGATGGAATACCATAAGACTTTCAACCACTAAAAGCTGGCATATGCCAGGTAAGGTCTTTTTCTACTGGGCCTTTTCAATCTGTTCTCCAGCATGAACTGTCTTTTAACCCTCTTTTTTTAGTTCAGTAGAAAATGCCTTCCTGTGTGATATTGAAGTTCTCAAGGCATTGCTGTACATATTGTTGATGATGTTCAGTCTTGGAAGCACCACTTTGTTCATTCAAAACATCCTTAGAAGAAGGGGATTCACATGGTACACCCAGCCCACATAGCGCCTTGGGGCAGGGCCCCAAGGCCATAACAAGTTCCCATGTCCAGAAGTAATACAGCCGAGTTATATATTGTGTGTAGATACTCTGTCATGTTGATTAAAATGTTTTTCATTACAGTTAACAGGGTGGTCCCTTTGAGTTCCTTGACGGAGTAAGAAGTTGGGGGTGTGGGGTGTAAGTGGGAAAAAAAGTCACATTGTCATCTTTTTCATGAAAAAATAAAATGATCAGATATTAACCAAACGTGGCAGAATCATGTGTAGGACAAGTGGATGCAAGGTTATTCAAAAAGTTCATGTGGCCCCAGTAGCACCTAGATATCGGGCTCCAGTGGCCAAAACTATGTACAATTGGTGACATACTCTCTTGTGGCCCCACAGAAAGGTTGCATGAAGCTCAAGCGTGTGTCGACCACCCCTGAATGAAAATGTCTGATTGACCTAAACTGCACTCTTGCTGTAATAACAGTGACTTTATTTTTCATTTCCATTTCCAGTCAATTGAGCCAATGTTAACAGCGGCTGAAGGAGGTCTACCCGTCAACATGGATGCAGTAAGTCCCTTGTTACTGTGCTTGGTTGTATACAGTCTGGCTCAGAAAAAAAAAACGGAACACTAAATTTATCAAATATGGTGATTTTCCCCCCCTTCTTTGTTGTAGAGAAATTACTATTTTTTGTGTTCTTTTATGAGCAATACAACACTTAGATCTTCAATTTCCATTCAGTAGTTTTCAGTTTAGAGGCAATTTTACAAAGCAGTTACATTTCAGCTTTTCAAGCAGTAAAGCAGTAATGAGGCACCCTATTGATGGTGTCCCATAGAAATTACACATAAACTGGCGAGCGCATGTCAAATTTACACTGGTTCAAAAAACAGCCCTAAAATTGAAAATACCAAACCAAAATCTGTGATCTTAGTTGGTGTAAGTCTTCTCACAAAAAAAAAATAGTCTGCAGATGAACTATGAGTGATTAAAGCCCAAGTTTAGTTTTGGGGATTTTTTTTTAATTTGAAAGCTTTATGCCCAAAGGTCATATCACACCAATAACAGATTCTGAATGTCTTTCGGTTTTCGTAATTAATTAATGAAATATCGGGGGAGGGGGGGGGGGGGACCGCCGAGATTTTTCAGTACCCCCAAGATTTTTGACTATATGTTACATTATAGCATCGAAAGGGTTAATAAGGTGTTAAGGTTATCTGAGTTACACCTCATTTGAAATAGCATAGTCCGCTCTTTCTGCCGTTTTCTTAGAAATTTGAAAATGATTTTACCTGTGCATTCAATATATCATCAGAAACATTATTTCATACATGCTTCTATGAAAAAAAACACATTCAATTAGCATGAACCATTAAAAAAAGGGCAATTTATGAAATTTATATTACAAGGCGTATTGGGAGCTGCTCGCATGTGACGTCACAAATTTGAAACTTTGAAACCTCATAACTCTGTTATTCTTTGGTGGATTTTCACCGAACTTTCATTAATATGTTTCTCTCATTGTTCTGCTTTTATTAACTCTTAAACATGCCAGAATATTTAAACCTCTATGGACTTTATGTATATTATTTGGTACAGATCTGTGACTTCTGCACGTTTAGAGTTAAAACCAACTTGATTTCAGGGTGGACCTTGCCTTTAAATGATATAAAGGGTGCGTTTCTGATTTGCATATCAGACTGTTTTTGCTCAGATTTGATCCAACTAAAGATAGGCACATAAAAAAGACAGTATTCAAAATTTGGGATTCATATGTTTTTGAATATAATCAATAAATAATCTAAACTCTAGCCATTGCTCAAGTTGTATGTCGTAACAGTAGTCTGACACTAGACACGGGATGTACCTTTCACCTATTAATTATGAATTTGATGGAGTCCAACCAAAGACATGGTGTTTGAGTGAACGCAAGATGGGGATATCTGAGAAGGACTGAGAGAGTGATGGTGAGAGCGATGTGTGGTGTGAAGCTGATGGACAGGAAGAAGACTGAGGATTTTATGCAGATGTTGGGTTTGGAAGAAACGGTGGATCAGATGGCGAAGGCAAATGGAGTACATTTTTGTGGACATGTTACGGAGGAGGAATGAGGATCATGTTTTGAGAAGGGTGTTTGAGAAGTTTCAGGTGGATGGGAAGGGGGCGACCGAAGAAGACATGGAAGAAGCAAGTGGTGGAGGAGAGTAGGAGGATTGGATTGAGGGAGGAGGATTCACCGAATAGAGTAAAGTGGAGGGAGGGGGTAAAGGCAATTTCTGTGAGTGCAAGGAAAATCCGGCCACCCTGTGGACTGAGAACAAAACCAAATTTAAAATCTGGATTACTACTCACTACTACTTCTTGTCGCTTTACGATCAGATACCGAAGCTGCCCAGCCAGGAGGAGGGGGGCGAGGGGACACCCGTGTCACCGCCTACATCCCCAGAACCTGTGGAGGGATTTGAGATGACGGGAGATGTCAAGGAGGTCTACGCCAGGCTCATCGCAACGCTCAAGAAACAGATTCAGGTACCAGATACTTCTTCTAAAGTCAGAATATCCATTTTTGCAAATCTGAAAAAAAAACAACACACACACACACACACATCAAAACTTCACATCAACTTTGCACTATTTGTGAAGACCATGTTATGTCACCCATATGGCATTCAATGATTTGAGATGCAGAACCCACTCTCTGGAAAACAATACCCTTTCACATCTGTCATTCCTCAACTATTCCCCAAATTTTCAGGAAGAGGGCTGGCGTAAAACCCATTTATTCATCAATTAGTCTAGTATAAGTTAGTTTAACCCTATATTAACTGGGGGGGGTCAATTTGACCCCTCCCCCTCGACGAATTTGGCGACCATGCCGCCGCAAAAAATTGTTTGGTCGCGTCGCTCGCTGACTTTTTACTTCCAAGTCTTGCACATCTTTTGAGACCATTTTCGCAAAAATTGGACGTACCGTTATGACGCTGCGCTACTTTTTATACATGCATGTCAACCCCAAAATTGCTCAAAAACGTGATTTCGTGTACAAAATCAATGGAAATTGTGTTTTCAGCCAAAAATCATAAATGTATGATTATTTTTGCTTTTACTGGTTGAAATGAATTAATTTTATGCTGTTTATGATTGCAAAAGTGTCCCCAACAAATTTCATCGAAAAAACAATAGAAAAGAAAAGGTCGAAAAAACAAGGAAATACATAAGAAATTCACAAAACAATAAAATAATTATGTAAAAAATTAATTTCATTTCGGCAAATTTTTTGGAGATAATTGACCCCCCCCCCCCCGTAAAAACCTGGTCTGAAATAGCCCAGTTGAATTAGGGTTAAGTTTGTAATAGTCTATTGTAAATAAAAAAGCTATTATTCTACATATAGTATAAGTTTCTTTTAGTTTACTACATAAATTTATTTTGTAAAATCATGTCTAGTTTCTATTGTAAAGTGTATTGAAAAACTAACTTGTTTATGATGTGCTATATAAATGCAGAGTTACATGACTGCATTGTTATTAGATTTTGAGTGATGCTCAAAGCACTAACTGCTGTGCGTAGCCTTATGTGTCTGGCTCATGTAGTTCATAAGAATTATTTCAGTATTGTGTGTTGGTGTATGAAGACTAATTCCCATCAAAACAAATGCATGAAATTTGTCATGCAGCAAGAGTGGTGATTGTCAATCTGTGAGTAAAACATCCACAATAAAGTTCTGCTCTCACTTAAGAAAAATAATATGATATCTGTAAAATCTTGGTTAGAGCTTTTATTGAATCTTGTGAATTCATTCTCTTAATATCATTTTACTGATCTACAGATTTGCGCAACTGGTGGTGATACATATGGCAAACTGGGGAACGTGAAGACTGTGAATAGGTATGTTGCATAAAAGATCATGTAAATGACCCAATTTCTATGCCTTTGTTTGAAGGATGCCAGTGCCATTTTGTTTTAGGTTGTCTATCCATTTGTACTTGTGTACAAAAAGGTGACTTTATAGTCCAATTGGCTTTAAGATAAGTGGTCTTTATACACCGGTGGACTTCATATTTTTGAGTTTTCGTCAGGATGTCATTTGGTCCTTTCTCCGTCCATCCGTATGTTGGTTGGTCCATTACCATGTTCTCGTCACCGCAGTAACTTACACGGCAGTGACATGATTGGGAGATATAAAAAAACTGCCTCTTGAAATAAACTGGTTGAAAAATATACCAATGGATACACCAGCTGCAGTGTATCTCGTGGTTTTGAAGGGTTTATTTTGAATTTGTTTACCTAAGCCTAATCAAGTGTGAACATACTAGCATTTTGTTTCTCTCATTTTGTTTCGGTGGATCCAGCGTCAAGAGCCAAACGATTATTAATCTTGGACGACGCGCAAAAACAATTTATTCAAGTCACTTATTATTTGATTCTCGCTAGTTCTACTTTGTTACTAATGTCATTGTGTATCACTTTTGTAGCAGTCTGTGACATTAATGGTTGAGATTTTGGACCCCTATCGCTTTAAAATGCCCTGCCATATTTTTCCTGTGAGAGTGATCTGTGTTGACAGGTAGTCTTCATGGACAGGTTTTCACTGAAATAGTTTTGACTGTACATCTTTGTTGTAACTATTTTCATCTGCAGGTTTAAAGAATTCCAAGACTCTTGCCAGCAGGACTTGGACGTTCTTGTGGCCAAGCAAACCCGGGGCGACCCCGTACCACGACATCATTACGAACAAAGGACCCTTCCTTCTGTCAGGTGAGAGTTGTTTTTATCTGGTCAGAGATGCCACATTTTCCAAAAAGATGTAAATTTTCCAGAACTTCCGGTATTTCTGGAAATTTCTGGATTTGAAGAGATTTTCAAAAAGTGGAAAAGTGTTTTTTTTTCATGTAAACTTGTGAATTTCATTATTTTTTGTGATTCCTTGTGGTTGTGAATGTATAATAACAAGTTTAGGGGCTTGGCCGGGAGTAGTTACCTCAAATATACTTTGTTTATTGTAGAAACATAGCTGATTACAATATGACTAAAGTACACAACACTCAATTAAACACAGGAATAATCCCAGCTGTAGAAATTGATGAAGAACTCTTGTTGGGTATGCACCAGAACCCACAATTTTTCATATCAAAAACCTCTCTCCCCCCCCCCCCCTCTTGCAGTTGCTTTACTTTCTTGTCTGTGGATTTCATGG
>JZLH01S0271203.1:68225-78747 GCA_001188425.1 Eucidaris tribuloides
AAACACTGTCAGATATGTCAGATAGCAAAGTTCGACAATTTTTAAACGGGTCTTGTCTTTAAAGGGAGTTATAGGGAAAAATATTATTTTATACATAAATATGCATAATTAACCCCTTGCCTCCGAGATTCTGAAAAATTCCATAGAGTTAACACAGGGCAGATCCGGTTCCCGTAGCCAACGGGTTAATTACTTAAAAATAGAAGATAATTATTTTTCAAAAATCAAACTATACAGTCTTAAAGATTACGTCCGGCTCTATGCACGTGCAAATTTTCGCGGCGATTGCGCGATCCGCGGGCAAGATCTGAAGGGGGGGCCGAAATTAGCCCCCCCCCCCCCCCCCCGGGCCCTATGCAATTTCAAAAAAGCCCGGGCTGATTAGGGTTAAACCATTGGAGATGACGGGCTGGTACAGAAGCCCAGTACATCTCACACCGAGAAACAATTTTCTTTATTTATTCAGGTCATAATTTGTACTTATTGGTACAGAGTCATTTGTAGGCAATACAATCTTAGTTTGGGTGAAAAGGTTAGAACATTTTCTGGGGTTCTGTGGAAGCCAGTCATCTATGAATGTGCCATGTGCTGGGCTTCTGTACAAACCTGTCATCCCCAAGGGGTTAGATGATGTTTCAGTTTAAAATATATATGTTGTCTTTCAAATGTAAATACAAGTAAATAATATGTGTGTGTTCATGTAATTATCAGATTTTAATGTATTCATTTATTTTACATAGGCAAAATTATGCAGTACTTCACCTGTCATACTACCAATTGTGCCTATTTTTGTAAAGTGTGCCAAAATATATCAAATATTTTTTTGTTGATTGACAAATTCTGTACAGTGTATGTGTTTGATGACAGGAATTTGATAGATAGCAGTACTGACATAATTATGATTAGAATTTGTGAAATTTCTGCAAGGCTTGACAAAATGTATTTTCGTGCCCACTCATTCATTTGGGTGCCCTGAAACAAGAAACACTTGTCCCAAATTTATTAAATGAATGTTGCATAATCAGTATATCACAGTGTTACGCAGTGATATGACAGTGTGAGCTAGTCAAAACAATAATTATTACATAGTACTGCAAATTAACACATTTGAATATTTGTTATTATTTACCTTCAGAATTCACAAAATTTCTTATTTTGAAATCATTTATCTTATAAATTTATAACATCTGTTTTTTTTTATTTTTGCTAGCCCTTAGGCAAGTGGGCAAGTTTGTGGAGCCCTGAATCCATGAGTAAGCAGCTGTTGCAGTATAACCCCCTCTCAGCTGATTTCATGAAAAATATGTTGTATTGACCACAAAACGAAGTAGAATACAAATCAGTCATTAAAAGCATTGTATGGTTTCAGTAAATGAAAAATCATTTTTTTCCTATAATTGTCTTTGTCAGATGCAATCCTTAAAACTCTGATTTTTAAAGAAGTTGATAGAGAAAAATTAAGATGTCCCCACCTACCCCCCCCAAAAAAAAAAATAAATAAAAAATAAAAATTAAATTAATAAATAAATCTTGCCATGATATGTAATGTACAAAGTGATATCTGCCAGCTGATAATATAATCACAAAATTTTATTTTAAACAATATGTGGTATGTTTTGATGGTGTTTTCTGAAGTTTGATGTGACAATACCATACTAAATTGTAATAGATTGATTAAAAAGTGGTCAGATCAACCAAAACTATTCCATGCATTTAAGTGCAAACTTATTGAACATTTTATTTGCTTTGATCACTGATCTGCATACCCATAGCCATGCTTCATTCATCAATTTATGTAGTAATACACATGTCTATTGTACATGTAGATTAATGCCTGTAACAGTTAGCTATAGGTGTCATTGTATATACTACACACTACTAGCAATCTCACGGTATGAGATTTTCATACCATCTCAAATGATTTAAAGATTGTGTTTGGGATTTGCAAGTCCATTACTTCCCTTCGATCATTATTAATACCAAATGGTAGTTTAGTAATTACAAATGGTGTGTTGAAAGTTTGAGATCCATATGTCATGAATATGTTGTTTTATGAGAAAAACTAAGAACGATATGTTACCAGAATTTTGTTCTTTCTGCAAGTTTATATTTTGCTCAAATTGCAAATCACAGCTATGTGTACATTCGCATGACCAGCAGAGCTTACTGATTGGTAAAACGGCTAAACTCCGTGCGAACTTCGGCTAACGGCTGATCGGACAATTTTGGAATGGCCTGTGCACGTTAACGTCACTGTAAATTTTGAAGTTTAAATGTCCAGATTTTCACCAAAACTACATATTCTACCCAAAGGTTCTATGACAGGTGTTTGTTTATACTAATCTTCACATTGTAAACGATTTGAGCTGATTTCATTCATTTTGCCATTTTCTGACGGGTCGTGCAAATCCCATACTCTGTCTTTAAAGGTAAATAGCATGATTGGTAGTAGTTCTCAACTTGGGGTGAAACTATTCTAGAATCAAGTAAAACTATGAAAGAATTTTGCTGTGAAAATCTTGTGGTCAAAAGTTGACTCGTTCTAAAAGAAACTGTCAATTATATTCCTTGTGGCAGGCAAATGTGTAGCTTTCTGTGGGGTTTATTTCTATCGGGGCACGAGAGAAATGAAATACAGACGTGTTCATGCTTGATTCTCATTAAGTAAACAAATTCAAGATGAATCCTTACAGCTGGGAGATCCACTCCAGCTGGTGTATAGTTGGTATATGTTTCAACTCATTTGGTTCTTGACACATTTGTATGTGTTTCCAATCATGTCATTACCCCTTAACATTATTTTTCTTTTTCTACCAAGAATTGATTGATAGCAAATAAGTGTGGTACATGTACAGCAGGCTGTAGATTGTAGTGCATTAAGCATAAATAGTTGTATTTTGTAACAATATTGGTCCGTCCAGTCTACATTTTGATGTGTTACTCTTTTTTACTTTCACTTGATTTTCAATCCTGCCTCGTGAAACGACAAATATATAAAGTCTTGAAAAAAGAGCTTTTAAGTGTTGTTTTATTTTTTCTTGCTCTAAGATTATTCCTTGCATCTCTGTTTCATTAGGGAAATGAAATGATTTGCTTGTGACTAACATTTGGCAGATACGTAACTGTGAAGCATTTAAAATTTTTGTCTTAAGCCTTGAAGATCTCATTTGGTTCTTGACACCCGTCTGGCATTCCGGATTGACGGTGAACCAAAACGCTCAGATTGAACGAATTCAAAAACGAGCATGCCGCCTTATGCTTGGACCGCAGTACTGTAACTATGAACAGGCTCTAGAAATTCTAGGCCTTCCAACACTGGAACAAAGGCGAGTGAAGTTGTCACTAAAGCTGCGGTGGGCGACTATGAATCATATCCCCTTTAACCACTGGCTGCCCCCTCGCCGATTGGATGTAACACGTTCGGTGATTGCGTAGCACCATAATCCTACACAGAAGTTTTTGTAGAAAGACCGCTACAAAACGGAGCGCTTCGTTCCCTATCTAATTAGGCATGTTTAAATGCTAACTTTGATCTTGTACGTACTCGCCACCCTGTTTGGGACTATAACACAATTTCAATCAACTTTAATGTTAATTTGCACTTATTTTATTAGTATAAAACAAAACTCAGTCTTTTTTTTATATGTGAATGATATCTGAATATGACTTAAAATTCATTTATTTTTTTAATTTATATTTTTTCAACGAAAATAGTAAAATTCATCGTTGTATTCTGTGTGGGATGGTTGCTGCGCCAATGATATTCAAAAAGATATTTCAAAAACGATACTTGAATAAAATATATATAAACATATTAATACATATTAGTTAATATACTCCCTTTGTCTGAATATAATTTCCTGAATTACGGCCGTTATTGTGGAATATTATTGCTTAGTTTGGCAGTGCTTCTCTATTATGACATTTTAGATGTATTTTAACTTTGTTCGATTTTTAAATGGATGTATTTCATAATTTATTTCTAATATATCTTGAATATAATCCAATATTTCAATCAGTATCTCAATCAAATTCTCCGTTATGTATGGGAACTCCCAGGCAGGTGTGTTTACTATTGTTTATTCATATCTTATTTCGAATTATTTCCCATTCTTCTTAAATTCCAAATTCAAATTTTATACATACAAAAAAAAAAGCATGTACAATAACATATACGCCACACGGGTCTGGAGCTCCTCACATGTTTTGTCTTCTTTCCACCACATTTTGAAGCAATATATAGATTGTGATATTGAAGACCTTGCAAGATTTAATATATAACACAATTTCTTTTGCCATTATATACGTCAGACTGAAACAACAATTACTTACATTCAAATATTCTTAGAATTTATCTTCATAATGGCCATACCAAATGTATTTATTTTTTTTTTATTTTTTTTTTTTAATAATTGTAGATTTTTATGTTTTATGCTATTTATTATCGTAAATTGTATGTACAATTTTTCAGCCTCTGTCTGCGATGCATATGAACAATAAAACATGAATAATAAAATAGATAATATATCTTCTTCTTCTAGTTTTATAGCTCAGTCTGAGCCAAAGGCCTCAAGTGAGCTATGCGATCGCCTTTGTCCGTCGTGCGTGTGCCGTCGATTTCATTCGTGCGTCATGCATCAACTTTGGCACAATTTTCAGCTTTTCTTCAAAATGAATGATTGAGATTTTGCGCCCCAAAACCTTGGCAAGGAATGATACTTCGGGGTGGGGAATTCAAGGTGCGTCCTTAACATGGTACACCTGGCCCCTGGGGCCCAAGGGGCAGGGGCCTAAAGTTGTATTTTGCTTACACATATTGGTCCGTCCCAGTCTACATTTGATGTGTTACTCTTTTTTACTTTCAACTTGATTTTCAATCCTGCCTCGTGAAACGAAAATATATAAAGCTTGCAAAAAAGGCTTTTAAGTGTTAGTTTTAGTTCTTTTCTTGCTCTATAGATTTTCCTTGCATCTCTAGTTTCTTATGGACATTGAAATGATTTCGCTGTGGACTAAATTTTGGCGATACGATACTGCTGAAAGAATTTAAAATTTTTGTCTTAGCCTTGAAGATCTCTCTTCTCTAGTTTTTAGCTCATCTGAGCCAAAGGCTCAAGTGAGCTATTGCGATCGCTTTTCGTCCGTCGTGCCGTGTGCGTCGTTCATCGTGCGTCATGCATAAACTTTGACACATTTTCAGCTTCTTCTTCAAAATGCATGATTGGATTTGGCCCAAACTTGGCAGGAATGATCCTTCGGGGGTGGGGATTCAAGGGTCCTTAAATGGTACACCTGGCCCCCCTGGGGGCCCAGGGGCAGGGCCCTAAAGGGCCAAAAGTAGGTAGTTTTCAAACATCTTCTCTAGATCCAGAAATAGTTTGGTTAAGCCACTTTGTGTGAAGATACATCTATATGTACTGAATTACAGTAATGTTCCTCATGACAATGCCCAGGGTGGCCCCGCTTGGCCCCTAAGGGGGGCAAAAGTTTGGTGGTAGGGCCCTATGGGAATAATTCACATTCACATCAATGGATTTAGACCAGACTTGGAGGGAATGATCCTCAGGGGGAGGGGATAGAGGGTTCCTGGAATGGTACATCAGGCGTCCCTGGGGGCCCAGGGGGCAGGGCCCATAAGGACCCAAACTAGGTAACTTTCTAACCACAAGCCCATTCGTAACCAAACTTGGGTGGTAGATGCGTAACAGGGACCTCAATGTTAATTGTGGGGTCAAAGGTCACATATGTAGGTCAAAGGTCAAATGAAGCCAAATATATCTGCAAGTTTCTTCTTTGGTTGGTATTGGCCCATTAGTGACTAACTTGGATGATAGATGCTACATGTATAGTGACCTCAATGTTAAATTGGGTTCAAGGTCACATAAGTAGGTCAAAGGTTAAATGTTAAGATACTACAGCGTGCCTTGTTTTTATAAAAATAGATGTTAGAATTTAATTTAACTTGGCAAAATCAGCTTTATGTCAAGGGGATGCAAAGTTTTCCAACTGGTTCATTTGGCTACGTTGGTGCCTAGATATCAGGCTCCAAGGGCCAAAACTATGTAACTGATTTTTTTCATGGGTACCATGCAGAGTTTGCGAGACCTCAGGTGATTGTCGTGCCCCCCCCCCCCCTCCCCCTGGGGCTCTTGTTTATGTTCTGTTATTTGTTGAATTGGGGAGTATTTTTTCATTTAAAATTGCTTGTGAGAAAAAACNGGCTTCATATTCTCCTGGAAAAATGTTTGAAAACATTTCTACAAAACAATAAAGCAACTTACAAAATAAACAATTCTTAAATTTGTTTTTGCATGTGTGTGTGTGTGTGTGTGTGTGTGTGTGTGTGTGTGTGTATGTGTGTGTGTGTGTGTGTGTGTGTGTGTAGGTGTGTGTAGGTGTGTGTGTGTGTGTGTTTGTGTGAGTGTCTGTCTGTGTCTGTGTGCATGCGTGTGTGTGGGTATGTGTGTGTGTGTTTTAGTATTGGTCATATTCAAGACATACATGTAGCTTAAATTTTTTTTATCAGACTAGTGAGCAGTGTTGTGCTGAGGCCAAAAGGTCCAAGGCCGCCTGAAAACATGACCTTCCCATAGGGTTTGTACAGAGCCTCAGATCAAGGCCAAGGCCAAGGCCGCCTGAAAATTACCTTCCCATAGGGTATGTACAGGGCCTCGGATCAAGGCCAAGGCCGCCTGAAAATTACCGTCCCATAGGGTTTGTACAGGGCTTCGGATCAAGGCCAAGGCCGCCTGAAAACATGACCTTCCCATAGGGGTTGTACAGGGCCTCGGATCAAGGTCAAGGCCACCTGAAAACATGACTTTCCCATAGGGTTTGTACAGGGCCTCGGATCAAGGCCAAGGCCTTGGAATCTAAGAATAAGCCCCAAGGCCGGCCTCAGCTCAACACTGTCTGTGAGTGTTGTGCAAAAGATGTGCAAAATGTAAAAATTAGTTTTGAAAATCATCCTCTCAAGATGAGACAGGCAGCAACCTGTTTATCAGAATTCCTGGATCCCACCCCCCCCCCCACCTCCATGACTTTGTCAATGAAATACTGTAAAGTTGATATTTTAAAAATTGTCAGTACAAAAATCAAAGGGGCCAACAAAAGTTCATTAAGTAAAAAAGTTAGCCCTTTGAAGGCTAGAGCAGAAAACCAAGTCTAAAAGTTAAATTTTCCAATTTTCCTACAATTGTACCCCCTACCCCCCCCCAAAAAAAAATACACGCCCTCAAAACACATACACACACACATAAAAAACACCGTAATAAACTCAACAAATAGCAGCATGTCTCAAAAAGATTCAATTCTGCCAAATATTTTTAAGCTGTTTACTATTCTCTCGTTTACATTTTTTCCAGGAGTTCAACAACAGACAGCATTGAAGTTCTGAAGTGGGAAATTGGAACACTCAAGAAAAAGGTACATATTATTGAGTCTCTATTTCACCATATCACCAAAAAAAAATTGATTTATAACCTATTTCTGTAGAAAGTATCATTTTTGGTTTGTGTTTTTCCTAATGACACTGCATCCAAACTTAGGGAAAAAATCTACTAGATTTTATTTGAAATATGACAGACGTAGCTTAGGTAGAGACCGGGGGTGGGGGTATGGGGTGATTGTATAGTGAGGTGAATATCATGATTATATACAAAATATGTACACGTAACATCTAACAAAATGTCAGTTTTCACCAACAAGTGATACTTTACAAACAAATTTCACGTAAGGTACCATAGATGGGCCAAATATGAAACAGAGTGGTTTTATCACAATTAAGCAAAATAGTAGGAAAAACAGGTGAAGGGTCATTCTTTATGGGCAATTGTACATAGTGTATAAACTAAATTGCTTATGGTTGTAAGCATCTAACATTACCCACACTGACCCAAATGACAGGACAGCATGGAGGAGAGCCATATCAAGGAAATGTACTGTCCAACCCCACAGAGTGGGAAAAATGGACATTGATGATGATGATGACGTAAAACATGCCCATACTTGTTTATCTTTTGAAAAAGTCATCCACTCAGAAGCATGATATATGTACCTCAAATATTCAATTAAATGTAAGAAAATTCAACCCAATTCAAATAAATGTGTTTTTCTTTCATTTGTACAAGTCATCCACGTCAAAGCATGATATGTTCCTCGATTTTCAATTCAATGTAAGAAAATTTAATCCAAATGAAATAATTGTGTATTTCCTCCCTGCAAATCATGTACAATTAATTATAACAGTGAGAATGTTTGAAGGAAGCATTTTTTCCTTCATATCCCTATTTATTCTCCTATTTTGATCCTTGATAACTCTTTAGAGGAGAAAGTAATTGCGTCGAAAGTTGGAAATAATCATGTGTGCCAGGTTTCAGGACAATTTGATAATCCCTTCATAGTGGTCACAATCATGGTTTTTAGCTCATCCGATGAGCTTATGCCATGGCGTGGCGTCCGGCGTCCGTCCTTCCGTCCGTCCGTCCGTCCACAGTTTTGAAAATGCTTCTTCTTCGTCATTTCTCAACCGATTTTGATTCTGATTGTTTCATATGATAGGGCTAGGTGGGGGATTTAAAACTTGTACACAGAATCGTGAAATTCATTATATTTTTTAATTTATGCAAATTTATTTGAAATCATAAAAAATGCTTCTTCTCCTTCATTTCTCAACCGATTTTGATTTTGATTACTTTATTTGGTAGGGCTGAGTTATGCACATTAAACTTCTACACAGAATTTTGAAATTATACTACCATAATTAATTATGGTAATTTATGCGTAAATTAATCTCGCAAACAAATAACAAAATTGCTTCTTTCTCTTTCACATTTCTTGATCGCCACATTTTCATTCTGTTTTGTTTGATCTGATAGGCCTAGTGGTGGCTTCAAGACTTTCTAACACAAATTGTTGAAATTTAATCAACTTATGCAACATTAAAAATTAATCAATTATGCAAATTTATGCAAATTATTCAAAAATCAAAATAATTAAAAAATGCTTCTTCTCCATTCATTTTCTCAACCAATTTTGATTTTAAGTTTGCTTTATCTGGTAGAGCTAAGCTTGGACACTATACTTCTACCCAGAATTTTTATGGTTGCCTCCAATTAATTAATTATGGTAATTTTATTTTGCAAATTTTTTCCAAAAATAGACAGAAATTTATTTCAGTTTTATTCATATTCAAGTACCTATTAATTTTGGTTCCACTTAAATGTGCTTTTTCCAACAACAAAAATTCGTGATGGAGCCCGAAGGGATCCGGGGATGCAATCATATATCAATTCTGTAGTTATTTATTATTTTTTTATATGTAATTATTTTTTTTTCATGTCTTTCCAGTGCATGAAATAATGATTTTTCTCACTCAAAATTTTTTATATTCATCTTCCTTTCCGGGCATCAATTTTAATCTTTTCACCAGTAATAAAATTTACCACATTGATAATTTCGGGGATATATGATGTTTGCGAGATGCCGATATGAGCGCTTATGTCATTTGACGTTTTCTAGTTACAATCCCATTTTGTCCTCTGCTTACTGTCTAAAATGGCCACCTGTCTATTGTGGTCACATTTGATGTTTCCCTTGAGTGGCCACTATACTAGTGTTGTGTTATTAAGGTTATTTTGCTATCCGGAGACCGGACTTCAATATCCAGATGGTTTCAAATAACCTAAAAAATCAGATTGCCTGTCATATTTTGTATTGATTGTTGATGTTTGGATATCTCCACTGACAAATAAAGAGTTTCAATCCTGTGAGCATGTACTTGCCAGACTACAGTGTTCTCAAGGAGAAAAAAACTTTAAAAATGTATGTTCCTTCACCCCTAAATTGACAAGACTCGCCATTAAACCTTGCACCCATGCTGACCTCCTGCATTCCTTGAATTCCAATGGCTAGATAGAGGTCAGATTTTCTCCCACAGCAAGTCCTAATGCCCTTCCATAATACCAACTGCACTTGAGAGCTGAGTGAGATGAACTTATAAACTTTATACACGTACTTTCCATAACTGCAATGGCGGATTCATATCCGGTTTTACTTTTGAAGGTCAGTGGCTGATTGGTTAACCGTACTGATACACCTTTACACTATACCCAGGTTTGAAATCTATACCACCACCGATATAAGTCAGTTTATTTCATTTCAATGTTGGCATAATGTAGATCGCTGATCTTCAAGCTCACAAGCAACCTGTACCCAAGGAGTTCATGACCAGCTACAACGCACTACAGGAGAGACAGCAGAAGCTGCAGACATACATCAGAGAGGGCGGAGTCAAAGCCAGACAAGGTATGTCGACAGTGTCAGAATAAACTTAGACTGATTGATGTGTTTGGCAGACTAGTGCTGTTGTGTAAATGATCCTCTTTTTCCTTTCCCCCACCCTCTTCCTCCTCCTTCCTCCTCCTGCTATTTCTCCTCCTCTTTCCTTTCCTCCTTTCTCCTCTTCTTTCTCCTCCTCCTTCGTTCTCATCTTTCTGCTCCTACTCCTGTTCGTCCATTTCCC
>JZLH01S0271203.1:91606-105875 GCA_001188425.1 Eucidaris tribuloides
CGCTTAACTTTTGCAGAGACAGCGGCCTAGGTTCGTATATCATACACCCCACCCTCCTTTTTCTTATAAAGTCGGCGGTGTCTGAAAATGAAAATGAATGATTTGTAGTTAGATTTTTGCAAGAAAAAATTTGTTCATAACACCCCCCCCCCCCACCTCGGCTGATTGAGTTTTCGGTTTACTTGCCCGTGGGGGGGGGGGGGACTGGAAAAATTAGACTTGGATATTGTGAAAAAAAAATTGTGCGTCCATTGCCCCCCCCCCCTCCCCCCCCCCCCCCACTATTCGTGTTTTCGGCGCACTGGCTGACGGGAAAAATTTTGGACTTGGATTTGGCGGCGGAAAAATTTTTTTCGTCACTTATTTCCCCCCGCCCCCCCCCCCCCTCCCCCCCCCCCCCCCCATATTCGTGCACGGTCTGTTTCGGCGACTTGCGGGACGGGAACATGTGCGTAACCTGGAACCTAGGTTTTGGCCGCGGAAAAATACCCCCCTTGGAAAAAATCTTGCGTACGCCTATGGCCATGTAAGGGGACCCATGTTTTCTTGAAAAGGTCACCCTTTCCAGTGGCACATCCCCGTATACACATTATACGTGAGTACCTCACCCCCCCCCCCCCCGGTGTTCCTGGCACAGTTTGATAATTTTAAGTTTAACCATTATTTTACTGGAGAAACTTGCAGGATAGTCTGAAAACTATTAAAAAAACCTACTTCCCCCTATATAATTTATGAGCCGGGATTCATGATATTAAATTATTGTCACTTCACACATGTATGTATAGGCAAGTAGGTCCATGATGTAGGTATGCCTAAATTCATAGTGGTAAGGGGGTTTCCCTTATCCCCCCGATCGGCCGAGCAAGCCACACGCACGCGCGCCTCGCCTACGCGCGGCCTGCCTTGGGATTGCGTACGCACTGCATTGACCTGGGCATGCACATGTTTTTTCCGGAGTCGGGGCACTGCTGACTGACTGGAGTTGGGTTACAAACTCTAAGGACAAGGCCGACGATCCAGTCAGTACTTTCTCTCTTTCTCCTGCACATGCTGTTTTTGATGTCAGCTGCTTAGTTTTGAGTTCAGCATAATTGTTGCTCGTCCGTTTACCTCGTGTCGAACTTGGATCCAAATCTAACGCAATGGAAGGCATCAAACTGAGTTTTGTTGGGGCTCTCCTGTTGTCATTTGGCTTGGTTTCGTCTCAGCAAGGTAAGCTTGCCAGAGAAGTCCAAATTTCACTTTTCATAATCATGTTAATCCCAAAAATATTTGACCACAGTCCTTTTACAATTTATTCCTTCCAAGTTCTGACTTATTCAAGTTATTGACTCAACAATAGAGTCTAGACAGCAAAGCAATTTGTCGTTGTGCAAAACAAAATAGATCAACTATCTAGAGAACTAACTCTCTAACTTGGACTCAATCTAAGAGAAAATCTAGAAATCTTACATTTAAAAAGTGTAAATTAAGTAGTGTTGGTCGATTGGACAGTGTTTCATCCTTCTGAACCTTCGGAAGTTGTAGTCAGGGGTACTCCACATGTCGCTAACTTTTTTTGTTTTGTGAAAAAATTAGTTGATAATAATATCAGTGTCACCCACTGCACCAATTTGCGCGTGGCACGCAGGATGGGACAGTAGATCTACATCAGTACATGTAATTTTTACCCCAGTCTGAGTCTGCCAGACATCACTCAGAAAACATCAAACCTACTACTAATGAAGATAAATTTTATTTCAGAGATAAATAATCTGCACTTCTTATCGCAAATGGGGGGGGGGGGGGGGGGTAGTCACGTCTATAAGAGATGATTTAAGTACAATAGCAAAAATTTTCACTATTTATCAAAACTAGACCTAAACTGCACTGCAGCAGTTTAGTTTGGCAATAGACAAATTTGAGTTAGATCTACATGCAATTACCGGGTTTACTTGTTTATGTTGTCGTATCGAGGCTACAATGTTCTCACAATTTAATTGGAAAAGGAGAAGCAAGAAACAAACATGGTAATTGTATGCTACTTTTCAAATGTAAAACAAGAAGAAAAAAGTACAAAAATTAAACAAAAATAAAAATGGATTACAGGAAACAAATTTGAAAATTTGCAAGATTCAGCAAACATGTAGAAAACTACTATGTTATACATGTAGATCTAACTAAGTATAGAAATCTGCAAGATTCAGCAAACATGAAGAAAACTACTATCTAACTACATGTAAGTATAGAAATCTGCTATCAAGCTGCAACCTGAAAGTTACTATTCTTCTTCCATGATTGGTCGGAAAGGATCGAAAAAATGTTATAGAGCTAGAACAAGCCTATTTTTCATTTTTTTTTTAATTTCTGCCAAAATAATCACAAAGTAAAGTAAGTAAAAATGCACAAGGTTTTATACATGTGCAGCCTCCATTATTTTTGAAAAAGCTACCTAGATCATAGATGCATGGCAGCTAGGGACCCCCTCCGGGCCCTCCCCCTTCAGTCATTTAGGTACTGAATGTTGAATTCAGTCATTCAGGTACTGAATGTTGAATTTTCTAATACTCTCAACTCTCAAATATTGCCCTGTGTAGATGGCAATGTTGTTGTTTTATGACAATGCAGTTTTGCACCAGTGGCAGTTCTGGGACTTCTAGCCACCTGACAAATCCCCCGTAGGGCATCTCCCCAGAGGACAACTCGCTTAGGGACAAGTCTCTCTGGGGACAACTCCCTGGAGGACAAGTCCCAGGATGACAACTCCCCCCATAGAAGTTCAACAATGCTTCAAGTTTAAAAAGTCTTATTTGTCCTAGGAGTCGTCGTCCTTAGCGGAAGTTGTCCTCTCCTGTAGAAGTTATTGTCGAGGTACTCCCTGGGGAGTTGTCTTGTGGGGGAGTTGTCCTCCAGGGGAGTTGTGTTTCAGGGGAGTTATCCTCTAGGGAGTTGTCCTCTGGAAGGAGTTGTCCTCTGGGGGAGTTGTCCTCTGGAAAAAAATGAAAATATTATGCCTTAAAATTCCTCCAAAGTAAAATTTATAAATGTTTATAACCAACCTAATTTACCAAAAAGATGTCTAATAAAGCTAAATACATGTAAATAAAGCGTCACCTGTAATTATGCTCCAAACCCGAATCAAAACCCCCATGGGCCCAGTAAGCTTGACGTTATTTGTGATTTTTTCCAACAAAAAATTTACGTGGAATATTTTTTTGAATTACAATGCGCAGAAAAATGAAATTTGCCATTTGTAAAATGGATAAAAACGGAATTTGACATATGTAAAACGGAAAACTTTGGTCTTTAATCTTGGGGAGTCGTCCTTATATGACCAGTGTCACATTTGAGCTTGACGCTTGACGTTATTTGTGATTTTTTCCAACAAAAAATTTACGTGGAAAATTTTTTTTATTTGTGACTTTTTCCAACAAAAAATTTATGTGGAAAATTTTTTTGAATTACAATGCGCAGAATTTGCCATTTGTAAAATGGATAAAAACGGAATTTGACATATGTAAAACGGAAAACTTTGGTCTTTAATCTTGGGGAGTCATCCTTACATGTATATGACCAGTGTCACATTTGAGAACATTTGTACAATGCCTTGAACATAGAGCATTCAAATTTCTCTCCCCTTTCATAGTGACCAGTATGCGATGGTGCACCGTCGGCATGCATGAAGAAGAGAAGTGTACAGCCATGAGGCAAGCCTTTGAAATGAACAACTTGTCTCCAGGGGTGTGTATTTTCAGGGACTACCAAAGAGTTATGTATGACTTTGTTACAATGCTCGGTTCTTCGAGCACTCTGATTTTGGTTAAATTCTGTAGTTCAATTTTTTTTTGTGAGCGCATACCTGTTCAATAAAACTCTTCTGTCTTTCTCGTTGCAACTGTTGCCATAGCTATCATGTTAAAAGCCCAAAGTTTATTTTGTCGCGACTTTCTGTATTGAAAGCTTTATTGCCAAAGCATAACCCTGCAATAATAGATTCTGTAATGTTCTTTAGTTTTTTTTTAATTAGGATTTAAATGAAAAATCTCTGGGGCGGACCCCCCCAAAATTTTACGATTATAGGCATCTATAAAGGGTTAAAAATGCTTTTAAGGTTACATGTGTTATACCTCATCTGAAAAAAAAGACAGACGCAGGCTCTTTCAGTTGAGGTAATAACTCATAATAACCATACTAACCTTTCAACCCTTTGGATGCCTATAATGTAAAATAAGTCAAAAAATGTCGGGTCCCCCCCCCCTCCCCCCGACATTTTATTAATTAATTAAAAAAATAACCAAAGCACAAAAAAAGGGTTATATGAGTTATACCTCATCTGAAAGCGTTGGAGCTCCTCCTCACCCCATTAATAAACAGATGTGAAACCTTGAAGCCTTTTAAACCCTTTAGATCTATAATGTAATTTTTTTTTTTGGGGGGGGGTCCCCCAGAGGTTTTTCATTAATTAATTAAAAAAAACTAAAGACATTCAGAATCTATTATTGCAGGGTTATGACTTTGGGGCATAAAGTTTTCAAATAACAAAAAATCCCCAAAACTAAACTTGGGCTTTAACTCCACCACTTTGGGGGATTTTATTCCTTTGAGGATGTAACATGTAAGCTGAGTACATTGCACACTTTGCCTAAAAATTAACATTGTGTAAATGCACTGGCTCAATAAATTCAAATTCAAATTCATGTAGTTTCCACATTCTGATAAAAAAGAAAAATACAATACATTAATATGAATTCACAACATCACTCAGTTACAAAACAGACAAGAAGAAATCACCATTAAGCTGTAAGTGAGCAACGGACTTTCTATTTTGTTGGAATGAAAGTGCCTATTAGATTGCAATTCATATTTTACATGTATAGGCCTATAGCCTATACTGAAATTAGTAGTCTACCCCCTCCCCCACATGGAAAGTCCAGGGTGGGATCCATCCACTACTGGCTAATGTAGGCATTCCCCACCCCATCCTCCCCCCCCCAACTGAATTTCAAAAGGCATCATCTGCAAAGAATTGATTACACCTGTACAAGATTTTGAGTTTTTGTGGCCAGTGATATTAGGCTGTGAGGCAAAGAATTCTTTGAAGTAACCTCATTCATAATCGGAAATGGAATCAAGCTCAACCCTGGATATCACTCACTCACTGCTAGACAAACTGTGATACAATATCTTGCATGCAATGCAAAAAATGTTGCCACAGGTGTGTACATGTATGTCCTGGGGGTGATACGGCCCCCCCCCCCCCAATTTGTAGGCAATTGGGCAATTCTCGTGAATTATTGGACAAATCACAAATTATATAAATTGGTTACTATCACGAATCATATTACATTTTAATGGTTTGAATGGGTATGAATCATGAAGAAACAATGGAGACATCATTTCTACTCTAAATTTTACGTCTTCAACAGCACCCTCTAGGAGAATCAGAACCCATACATGATATACACATGTGGGACTAGTGTGACTAAATCTCAGTTTTATGAAAAACTATCATTTATTCTGCAGATTTCCATGCCAATAGCCTCTTCTCATGTTTTGAAAGTATAAAGCCCCACATATGCATACTAAATCTGCAAAAGACATGAATAAACGCAAATTTGTGTGGATGGACAAAATGATAAACGTAACTAACCGTAACGTAACTAACATGTTTTTGATGTGTAGTTAAAAATGAAAAGATTTTTATCAATAAGTTATATATCAAATGACTTATCAAGATGCCAGAAATAGCATGAATACCACAGTTTGTTTCAGTTGAAAACAGGTTGAGGAAACTTTAGGACAAAGACTTGTCATTTTTGCCATGTCCTCTTTAGTAACGTAACTAACCCTATAATTAAAGTTCTTGTATTACCCACTGAAACATGTCTCATGATTTTGCTTGATGTTGTGAAGTAGGTGCCAGTCTAGAGAATTGCCAGTACCAAAACCGAAAAATAATATGAAAGCATATTCATGTAAGAGCCAAATGTTGAGTAAAGTTTGTCATAAATTGTAACGTAACTAATCACGGAATTGCCCGTATATTGAAAGAGGCGGATCTTGGCATTTTGTCAGTACGTGTAGGCCTATGTGTAAACCAGGGCTGTCAACCAGCCCGCTTTTGGCGGGAGTCTCACGCCACCGAACTATTAAATCTTCCCGCCGTCCCACCAATCTCCCGCTGTATGAAAAAACCTCCCGCCAAACGTGTAGACGGAAAATATTACGCACAAACAAACTGTTTGGCTAGTAATTTGGCAGATAAAAATTTTTGGCGGGCAAAAATTGGTTTGGGTCACCATCAAACATGAATTTCCCTCCAAGTCATTCCCAAAAGTTGACAGCCATGGTGTAAACTGTTTGATTAATTATGGACAATTGTCCACAAATAGCCTAGATGCAAAGTTTTGTCATAATCCTGGAAATATACTTTTGTGAAATGGTTTTATTTTTCTTTTCTTTTTTTTCTTTTTTTTTCTTTTTTTTGTGCACCTGAAATTTTGAATGCTGGCTTTATGGCAAATTTGAGAATGTGCTGGCAAATAATGAAAGTTAATTTTGTTTTGGGGTTTTTCTTTTGCTTTGTATGTCCTAGTTGTTTGGGTATTTTCTATGATTATGAGATAACTGTGTAATTTGTAAGTTTGTCACCAAATTTGGCAAGACATTCCCACGGTGCAAAAAAAAAGAAGTTCTTTGATGGTCTAAAATGTTGAATGTCCCTTTGACAGAACACATGCCTGTAAAAGGAAATGACTCAACATAGAAAACAAGAATTACTGTAAAACTGGCAATGGAGAATGATGACATGTACCACTCGCTTCCGCAGTTGATGGAGCTATCTCGAACAAGAAATTTGAATATGTGTACAATGTAGATTGTGTACTTGAACACGCAATGCACACTTTACCAGCTACATGTATAGTATAGGCCAATAGATCAATCTCGAAGTACTGAAGTGAAGGGATCGCATCAAAAAGTAATTTTTCGTCAAGTCTGCCACTCGAAGGGGAAATCCCCTACCGTAGGGATTTTGGCTTTGCATAGGTTGTAGGGGATACCTACGGGGAAAATGACCTTCCGTAGGGGAAGCGTACATGTAGGGGTTTTTGATGATTTGTAGGGGATGTAGGGAGTTTTGACAATTTTCAGAAATTCTCAAGGGATTTCCTATAATATTCACCCATTTTGTCCATCTCCGGCAAAGAAATAGTGATCAATATTTTGCATTTACTAAGGTTATTTTGTAGGGAAAACACACCTTCGTAAGTGAAAAGTTAATTTTCGAACGGAAAACATGGGTTCGTATGGGAAAATTGGTATAATTAGGCGTAGGGGAAAATATGCATGCGGCGTAGGGGGAAATCAAAATTTTGAGTGGCAGCCCTGTTTTTCATACAAGTTCCTAGGAGCCCGAACAGAATTTGCTTCTTCCTCCTCACTCCCATTTTGAGGGCTTTGAAAATGGATGGACACAGTTACATCATGTGAGAACTTGATATGATGAGAATAATAAATAATAATAATAAGTGATAAGTAAAGCGCTATATCTAGTTACAAACTACTCAAAGCGCTTGCTGCTCTCTCCAGATTACATTTAACAATATTTTTAACGAACCTAACTTTAAAAAATCGAAAAACAAAACTCATTATTTATGTCACATATTGAATAGAAAGGTACAATAATAAGCAATGCAATAACAATGACTAAGAAGAAACCATATTATATCAAAAAACTACTAGTATGATTGAGCAAATAAATAAGCCTAAAGTATAAACGTGTCTTTGAAAAGTATGTAGGCTGTGGATGTTGCGAATATTATCCGGAAGTTTATTCCAAAGTACTGGAGCCATACGAAGGAAGGAACGATCCCCGTAGGTTGTCCGAGTTTTAGGAATACGTAGAACCGTCGCAGAGGATGAACGTAGACTGTAAGCTGACTGCTTAACTGTCACTATACATGGGAGCCATATTATGCAATTCCTTGAAAACAAGGATGTTAGAATTGTGTATTATCCTCTCTATATTTTGATATTTCAGACTTGAAGACACTATATAACATCGTGGAAGCCGCATTTTAAAAATTGTCCAACTTTGCTATCTGACATATCTGACAGTGTTTGAATGAACTATAAACACCCTAGAACACAAAAGTTCAGTCTGTTCTGCATTAGCCGGTATCGCATCGCAATTAGTGCTCAATTGAGCCCAACTGCGACACATAAAATTTTTTGGATCGCAAATCTGCGATACAAGTCTGACTGCCAAACCATTATTCATAGATAATCAAGAGTCATGATAGCTACAATGCATGTTTGCATGGCCCCTGCCTCACACAGGCATGGTATTTAGACTAAACAATGGGCGACATAATCCCTTTGGCACTGTGCCCAGACATTCCATTGTCTCCATACAACCTTTGGTGGGAGCTGGGTTCAAAGTCCACTGTTCGAGGTCAATTCTAAGAAATTGTTTGGGTTTTTTTTTTTTTGGTAGTGATGGTGCAACTTCACACTAAAATGTATTATTTCAATTACATTGCTAGGACGTCAATTATTATAGCCATTTATATTAGCTTCATTTTTCTGATTCTTTTCCTTTTAAGCTCTTGTTGTTTTTGTTTTTCTTTCTTTTGTCTTTTTCTCATTGTCTCTCCTATCTCCTCCTTCTCCTCTTCATGCTTTATTTCCCTTTTTTTTCCTTTCTTTTTCTTTTCTTTTTCCTTTCTTTTTTCCTTTCTTCACTTGTTTTTCTCTTCCTTCTTAATTCTTGTTTCTTTTCGTTCGTTTATTGTTTAATTCATCTTTCTTTCCTTGTTCTTTTTTCCTTCTCCTCCCCCTACTGAGTTCATAAACCAGTCCAAGGAATGAAACATAGTTTTTAATAAGGCAATCACTGGAAAGGTATTTACTTATTGTGTACAATTCAGGTAAGTACTGTGAAAAATAACCCCCAAATAAAATTTAAAAAAAAGTTAGTGTGGAGCCCTGGTTATGGACTGTAAAATTCGTTGTTCTCAGTCCAGCAGTGCTTGTCATATTATCAGTGGAGATAATAAATGTTACCTGCGTACATACAACATACTTTACATTTTACATTTCTTCAAGTTACGAAACTGCTATACATGTACAAAAATTGGCAATTGCTATACAATACAGATTTTGATTAGCAGTTTTGCTATACAAAAATTATTCCTTAACGCATGCCCTGGTTCAGACAGTTTTGCTGTTAGTATGTACAGATAAAAATTGGCACATGAACTATTCTCGGTGATGAAAGTTCTGCAATACAGCAGTCTATGGGGGAATCTGGAATGTTTGCTCAATGATTTTATCTTCTAGGCACTTATAGTAGAGGACCAGCCTATAGGTCCCATGACCAAAGTCTGGGAACAAAGGTTTGAAAGTGGTTTTGGGTTCCCTGATGGATTCTGAACATTTTTGACTTGGGCTGGCCGCTTCGAACTTCCGGGCATTTTGGGTAGGGGTCAATTAAAGTTCACACAGGGGTCAAAAATCCAAGTTGTCTAAATTGTGTCAACATGCATATCAAATTACTCGTCTACTCACAAGGATTCCAAAAATGTATACTTTGTTATGTATCTGATGTCAAATGAGGGCGCTACAGCCCAAAATATGAAAAGGTCAATGCACTTTCGCTGTCGGGTCAAAATCTTACTTTGACCAATTTTGATGATTCTGGTGTCTAATCATATTGTTTTCCAACATGAGAAATACAATCATGTACTTTTTAAATGGAAAAATTGGATTCTTAACCTTGAAATTCAAAAATTGGCACGCCACAATAAGTCTATGCAGCAATATGCCATATATTATCATATGACATATGACGTTATTTATGCTTATTTCAAGGTTAAGATTCAATCTTTTTAGTTAAAAAGTACATGGTTGAATTTCTAATGCTGGAAAACATATAATTAGACACCAGAATCATCAAAATTGGTCAAGGAACCATTTTGACCCGACATCGAAAGTGCGTTGACCTTTTCGTATTTTGGGCTGTAGCGCCCTCATTTGACATCGGATGCATAACAAAGTATACATTTTTGGAATCCTTGTGAGTAGACGAGTGATTTGATATGTATGTTGACACTATTTAGACAATTTTGATTTTTGACCCCTGTGTGAACTTTAATTGACCCCTACCCAAAATGCCCGGAAGTTCGAAGCGGCCAGCCCAAGTCAGAAATGTTTAAACTCCATCAGGGAACCCGAAACCACTTTCAAACCTTTGTTCCCAGACTTTGGTCACGGGACCTACGGGCTGGTCCTCTACTATTAGTAATTGTTTTGAACTATAATTTTTTTTCAGGGCTTCATTTTTAGACCCTATCAGATTGGTAGCATGGTAAATCATGAAGTTCACAATTTTATTTTTCAGTGGAAACATTGTTATACATGTACATGTACAATGCCTTCATTGCAGTATAATACATGTATACTGTAATTGTGACTTTGCACTGGTGTTTTTTAAAAGGGCAGGGAATGGGTTCCCCAAACAAGCCTTTTCAAATTGCACAAAGCTTACAATCAGTCAGATAATGGGTAATGCTTACCTAGGGCATGATTTGCCATGTTTTTTCACCCGTTGAAGACTAGACACGAGATATCTTGTCGCAAGGTCAATGGGAAATGCATGTTAACGTAAAATCAAACCGTCTTCAATGGGGTAAGGAGAACTTTGGATCCAATCCAGGCTTTGAAATTCAACTTACAAGAAGAAAGTTCTTTCACAGAAGGTGTGACTGATTTGGTTGACCTGCATGGGTACTTGAGTTCCCCTCTAAACTTCTAAAGGAATGTTTCCAGTTTGAAAATTCTATGCCACATGATTTTTCAGTGTCTTTGATAATGTCTAAAAATAAAGCCCTGAAGAAATTGTATTTCAGAACATTCAGTAAGTGCTTTTAAAATGTGAAAATCATTGAGCGACATTTGCAGTTTTCCCTAATAGACGGATGTGTTGTAGAATTTTTGTCGGCTGACAATAATTCATGTGCTGATTTTTACCTGTATAATGTACAAGTGACAGCATTATTGTCTGAAATCATATAGTAGGCCTATCTATGCTGAAATTTTGTGTCCAAGTATGTTTATTTGTCCATAGCAAAGGTTGAAAAAAAAATTAACAGGGCTTCCACAATTGTCTTTTAAAGTGATAGGCTAACATTGTGGAGCTTCAATTTAAAAAATTGTCAAACTTTGCTATCTGAGCTACATGTACATACATGTAGTAGTATTCAATAGACAAATAAACACCCTAGAATAAAAAAGTTCGAAAATGTATGCTGCCAATGGCAAGATATGAATGAATAAGCAATTAATACTCAGGGCGAGTAAAAAATAGCCTAGATCTACACACAGTTAGTCTATGGGAGGAAATGGGCAAGTGAATCCGGTCAACTTAATACGATTTTCACTTTTTTAAAGCACTAAATCATCATTTTGAAATACAATTTTTTCAGGGCTTCCTTTTTAGACCTTATCAAAGACACTATGAGCGTGGAGGATTAATTAGCTCACCTTTTTTTAAACTATGGTAAATGTTAGCCAGTGGCTTTAAAAGGGATAGCAAATTTATTCTCTGTCAATCAAACTGTTTAGTGTTTAATTATTCCCTTATAAGCCTTGATGCCCTCAATGTCAAGAGGATGCATGCCCTTTTCTTTTGTGAACTTGCCCTTTTTGAAAGGGTCTCACTTGCCCTTGCATTTCCTATTTCCTACCCATTGTCAGCCTCTGGTAGACCTGTAGTCTTGATTCCAGATCATGCGACCTTTTCTACCCCCGGATTACACTCACTCTCCTACTTTTTCTACCTCCAGAGTACACTCACTCTCCGACTCTTTCTAACCCCGAATTACACTCACTCTCCGACTTTTTCTACCTCCAGAGTACACTCACTCTCCGACTTTTTCTACCTCCAGAGTACATTCACTCTCCCACATTTTCTACCTCCAGAGTACACTCACTCTCCAACTCTTTCTAATCCCGGATTACACTCACTCTCCGACTTTTCTACCTCCAGAGTACACTCACTCTCCGACTTTTCTACCTCCAGAGCACACTCACTCTCCGACTTTTTCTACCTCCTGAGCACACTCACTCTCCGACTTTTTCTACCTGTGGAGCACACTCACTTTTCCATTTTTTCTACCTCCTGAGCACACTCACTCTCCAACTTTTTCTACCTCTGGAGCACACTCACTTTTCCACTTTTTCTACCTCCAGAGTACACTCACTCTCCGACTTTTTCTACCTCCGGAGCACACTCACTTTTCCACTTTTTCTACCTCCTGAGCACACTCACTTTCCGACTTTTTCTACCTTCAGAGTACACTTATCCTGCCATAGTCTCAAGGCACTTGTCTTAGTCAAAGCAGTTGACTGTTCAAAGATAGTATATTTCGTATCATCAATACAAGATGAGTGTTCATGTGGAAGTGAGACTAACATGTTACATGAACCATGCTTCACCCAATGAACTCATGACATTTAATCAGGAAGTTGGTGAAACATAATCTGGCATATGATATTGTATATGATACACCTTTACCTGCATAGGCCCTACATAAAATAATTGCACTTTCGATCAAATTGCAGCGACACAATTATGAACGAGATGGATTACCAGGATGCTTATCAGCTTTAAAGGCCCTCTGTCAAGGGTCATCTCAACCACCGAGCTGATGAAGACTAGTCTTTGGATACAGGCACTAACTCATGAAAATGGACTGTAGCAGTGCCATAGTCTAGAGATAGCAGGAGGAAAACAAATTATGCTCTATCATACCACACCACTGGGGATTATTCTTTTGCATTATCGGTATTATTAGTGCACCAATTATAAAATTACAGTCAAAAGAGGGCATTTTCCATTCTGTCATGACAGTGGGCCTTAAAATATTGTGTTTCACATGTCATGCAACTTTTCAATAAAAAAATATTTCCACTTTTAAGAACAGTTGGTGGAGTGTTATTATCTTGAGAAGAGAGTTGTGGGTAAATGTCCCATAATGTCCCTATACTTGATTTGTATTTTGAATACAGTGAAAGAAACTGTGTTTCTGATGCTTAATCAGTGTAACGGGAGGAGATTCACATTTGAAGACTGTTTGGCATGCAGAAACTATACTGAATTGAATTTCCATTAAATGTTCCATGGGTAATGTTCCTTGTTTTGTCTCTGTTACATGTACATGAAAGATAGCTCTTCATAATCCTGAAACAGCATTATGAATATGAACCAAACATTGCTGGAATGAAAAGAAACAAAATTCTGAATTTATATTGATCTTACAAAAAAATAAACATTTCAGTATCAGTGTCATAAACAAAGCCTCCATATATTAACAGTTCACACGAATTTTTCTCCATGTTGTTGATTAAAGGTAAATGACATGATTGGGGGTAGTCCTCAACTTGGGCTGAAACTACTCTAGAATCAAGTAAACTATACAAGGATTCTCCTGTGAAAATCTTGTAGTCAAACGTTGACTCATTCTAAAATAAACAATGTCAATATTGCTCGTAGCACAGAAACCTGTTGTGTGGCTCTCTATGGGGCTTATTTTTATCGTCCCTGGTAAAAAATAAGATACATGTACTCCTATGTTTATGCTTGATTCTCCTTATGTAAACAAATTACAGACAAATCCTCCCAGGTGGGTGATCCACTCCTGCTAGTGTATAGTTGGTATATATTTGAACTCATTTGGTTCTTGAGGCATTTTCAAGTGTTCCAATCATGTCACTAACCTTTAATTTGATACCAAATTCATCCGAATCGGTAAAGTAAGACTGAAGTTATTTAGATCCCCCCAAATGGGTATTTTCACTGTCGTCTGCTGCTAATGGAAGTCGCCATTTGTAGCAGACCCCCAGCGAAGGTATGACGTACTGTATGCAGGGTTGGGCGGGAAATATAAAAGGTGGGAAATACCGGCGGTAATTACCGGTAAATACCGGCGGTAATTACCGGTAAATACCGTCCGGGAAATAAGAGGCCGTCCGGTAAATATGGCAAAAAGCGGGAAATAAGATGAAAAAGTCAATTTTGACAATTTTTTCTTCATTTTCATGACAAGATATTGCTTGAGAATTGTCTAAATAGCTAAACTGCTCTAAATATTCACTTATTTTTTAGTAAATGTACCTCTACAAGGATCATATTTAATGCATTTTGAAATTGTTGTATTCACTCCATGTTAATAGCTTGGTTATCAACCAGGACCATGCAAGAAATTTCCTCAAGGTCAATCATCTGCAT
>JZLH01S0271203.1:107384-119792 GCA_001188425.1 Eucidaris tribuloides
ACTATACCATGTCCATGATTTTGCTTGATGTTGTGAAGTAGGTGCGCAGTCTAAGATTGCCAGTAAAAACCAGAAAAATCAATATGAAAGCATATTCATGTAAGCAGCCAAATGTTGAGTAAAGTTTTGTCAAAAATTGTAACGTACTATCACGGAATTGCCCGTATATTGAAAGAGGCGGATCTTGGCATTTTGTCAGTACGTGTAGGCCTATTGTAAACGCAGGCTGTCAACCAGCCCGCTTTGGCCGGGAAGTCTCACGCCACCGAACTATTAAATCTTCCCGCACGTCCAACCAAACTCCCGCTGTATAAAACCTCCGCCAATACGGTAGACGGAAAAATATTACGCACAAACAACCTGTTTTGGCTAGTAATTTGGGGCAGATTAAAAAGTTTTTGGCGGGCAAAAATTGGTTTGGGTCAGCCATGCAAACATTGAATTTCCTCCCACAGTCTATTCCCAAAGGGCAAAGTTGACTCGAGGCCATGGGGGGGGGTTTTTTTGGGGTAAAAAACTGTTTGATAATTATGGACCAATTGTCCACAATACGCCTAGTATGCAAAGTTTTGTCATAATCCTGGAAATATACTATTTGTGAAATGGTTTTTATTTTTCTTTTCCTTTTTTTTTTTCTATTTTTTTCTTTTTTTTTTTTGTGGCAACCTGAAATTTTGAATGCTGTGCTTTATGGCAAATTGAGAATGTGCTGGCAAATAATGAAAGTTAATTTTGTTTTGGGGTTTTTCTTTTGCTTTGTATTGTCCTAGTTGTTTGGGTATTTTATGATTATTGAGATAACTGTGTATATTGTGTAAGTTTGTCACCAAATTTGCAAGACATTCCCGAACGGTGCAAAAAAAAAGAAGTTCTTTGATGGTCACTAAAATGTTGAATGTCCCTTGACAGAACACATCCTGTAAAAGGAAAAAAATGGAACTCAAACATAGAAAACAAGAATTCTGTAAAACTGCAATGGAGAATGATGAACATAGTACCACTCAGCTTCGCAGTTGATGGAGCTATCTCGAACAAGAAATTATGAATATGTGTACAATGTAGATTGTGTACTTGAACTACGGCAATGCACACTTACCACTACATGTATAGTAGTCGGCCAATTAGATCAATCTCGAAGTACTGAGTGAAGGGATCGCCATCAAAAAATTCATTTTTCGTCAAGTCTGCCACTCGAGGGGAAATCCCCTACCGTAGGGATTTTGGCTTTGCATAGTTTGTAGGGGATAACCTACGGGGAAAATGACGCTTCCGTAGGGGAAGCGTACATGTAGGGTTTTTTGATGAGTTTGTAGGGGATGTAGGGAGTTTTGACAATTTTCAAGAAATTCTCAAGGGATTTCCATAATATTCACCCTATTTTTGTCCATCTCCGCAAGAAATAGTGGTCAATATTTTGGCATTTTACTAAGGTTTATTTTGTTAGGGAAAACACACTTCGTAAGTGAAAGTTAATTTTCGAACAGGAAAAGACATGGGTTTCGTCTGGAATAATTGGTAATAATTGGCCGTAGGGGAAAATATGCAAGCGGCGTAGGGGAAATCAAAATTTTGAGTGCAGCCCCTGTTTTTCCATACTAAGTTCCTAGGAGCCCCGAACATGATTTTGCTTCTCTTCCTCCTCACTCTCCCATTTTGAGGGCTTGAAAATGGATGGAACACAGTTTACATCATGTTGAGAACTTGATAATGATAGAATAATAAATAATAATAATAGAGTGATAAGTAATAGCGCTATATTCTAGTTACATAACTACTCAAAGCTCTTGCTGCTCTCTCCAGGATTACATTTTAACAATATTTTTAACGAACCTAACTTTTAAAAATCGAAAACAAAACTTCATTATTTAATGTCATATTCGAATAGAACAGGTACAAATAATAAGCAATGCAATATACAATGACTAAGAAAAACCATATTCATATCCAAAAAACTAGCTAGTATATTGACAAATAATAAGCCTAAAGTATAAAACAGTGTCTTGAAAAGTATGTAGGCTGGTGGATGGTTGGCGATATTAATCGCGGAAGTTTATTCCAAAGGTATGAGCCATAACGAGAAGGAACGATCTCCCGTAAGGTTGTCCGAGTTTTAGGAACTACGTAGCACCGTCCGCAGAGAGGATAACCGTAGACTGTAAGCTGGACTGCTTAACTGTCACTATACATGGAGCCTAATATTATGCAATTCCTTGAAAACAAAGGATGTTAAGAATTGTGTATTATCCTCTCATATTTTGATATTTCTAGACTTGAAGACAACTATATAACATCCGTGGAAGCCCGATTTTAAAAAATTGCAACTTTGGCTATCTGACATATCTGACAGTGTTTGAATGAACTATAAAACCTAGCAACACAAAAGTTCAGTCTGTTTCTGGGCATTACCGGTATCCCGCTGTCAATTCGTGGCAAATTAGTTCCGGCGTGTCAATTCGTGTGAAGGTCACCACATAACTGCGAACACATAAAATTTTTTTGGATCGCAAATCTGGCGATCAAGTCTGACCTGCCAAACGATTATTCATAGATAATCAAGAGTCGTGATACTACATATGCATGTTTTGCATGGCCCCCTGCCTCACACAGGCATGGTAATTTAGACTATTAAACAATGGCGACATAATCCCTTTTGGCACTGTGCCCAGACAATTCTCATTGTCTCCCATACACCTTTTGGTGGGAGCTGGGTTCAAAGTCCACTGTTTCGAGGTCAATTCTATAAAATTGTTTTGGTTTTTTTTTTTTTTTTGTAGTGATGGTGGCAAAAACTTCACACTAAAATGTATTATTTTCAATTACATCTGCTAGGACGTCAATTATAGCCATTTATATAGCTTCATTTTTCTGATTCTTTTCCTTTAACTCTTGTTGTTTTTGTTTTTCTTTCTTTTGTCTTTTTCTCATTGTCTCTCCTATCTCCTCCTTCTCCTCTTCATAGCTTTTATTTCCCTTTTTTTTCCTTTTCTCTTTTTCATTGTGCATCTTTTTCCACTTTATCTGTTTATTTCTTTCCTAATTTCTTTCACACGACATTTGTTTTTTCTCATTCTTCTAATTCTTGTTTCTTTTTGCGAGCTGGTCTCGTAATATGTTATTGTCTTTTTTCTATTATCTATTAGACCATTAATTCTTTATTCTTTCCACTCTGTTCTTTTTTTCCTGGTCCTCCTCACCCCCTACTTTGAAACGGAAGTCTCTATCTCATAACCTTGCAGCCACAAGGTAGATAGAGACCATAATAGTTCCACTTTTCAATAGGCAATCAAATCACTGAGTGATACAAGGTATAATTATTACTTTACTCTTTGTGTTAAGCTATCCATTCTCATGGTGGGAGAGGGGCAACTTCGTGAAAAATTAACCCAAATAAAATTTAAAAAAAAAAGTTAGTGTGGAGCCCGGTTATGGACTGTAAAATTCTCGTTGATTGTCTCAGTCCAGCAGTGCTTGTCCATATTATCAAGTGAGATAATAAATGTTACCTCTGCGTAATACAACATACTTTACATTTTACCATTTCTTAAGTTACGAACTGCTATACATGTACAAAAATTGGCCGAATTGCTATACATACAGAATTTTGGATTAGCATTTTTGCTATACAAAAATATTCCTTAACGCATGCCCTGGTTCAGACAAGTCTTTGCTAGTTAGTATGTACAGATAAAAATTGGCACATGAACTATTCTCGGTGATGAAATTTGGCCATACAAGCAAGTCTATGGGGGAATCTGGAATGTTGCGTCAATGATTTTATCTTCTATGCACTTATTAGTAGAGGACCAGCCTATAGGTCCCATGACGCAAAGTCTGGAACAAAGTTTGAAAGTGGTTTTGGTTCCCTGATGATTCCTGACATTTTGACTTGGCTGGCCCGCATTCAGAACATTCCGGGCATTTTGGTAGGGGTCAATTAAATGTTCACATCAGGGGTCCAAAAATCTCGATAGTTTGTCTAAATCTGTGTCAACATTGCCCTATCAAAATACTCGTCTATCACAAGGATTCGCAAAATGTATGACTTTTGTTTTATGATGCATGATGTCAAAATGAGCGGGCTTCTTATTCTAAGCCCAAAATATGAAAAGTCAATGCACTTTCGCTGAAGTCGGGTCAAAATCTTACTTTGACGCAATTTTGATCGATTCTGGTGTCTAATCATATTGTTTTTCCAAACATGAGAAATATCAATCATGTAACTTTTTAAATGGAAAAAATTGGATTCATTAACCTTGAAATTTCAAAAAATTGGGCACGCACAAATAAGTCTATGCAGGCAATATGCCAATATTATCATATGACATATGACGTTATTTAGCTTATTTCAAGTTAAGATTCAATCTTTTTAGTTTAAAAGTACATGGTGAATTTCTAATGGCTGAAAACATGATAATTAGACAACCAAGAATCATCAAAATTGGTCAAGGAACCATTTTGAGCCCACAGTCGAAAGTGGGCGTTGACGTCTTTTCGTATTTTGGGCTGTAGCGCCCTCATTTGACATCGGATGCATAACAAAGTATACATTTGTTGGAATCCTTGTGAGTAACAGTGATTTTGATATGTATGTTGACACTATTTAGACAATTTTGATTTTTGACCAGCCCTGTGTGAACTTTAAATTGACCCTACCCAAAATGGCCGCGGAAGTTCGAAGCGGCCAGCCCAAGTCAGGAATGTTTAAACTCCATCAGGGAACCGCGAAACCACTTTCAAACCTTTGTTCCCAAGACTCTTGGTTCACGGGACCTCGGGCTGTCCTCTGACTATAGTAATTGTTTTGAACTATAATTTTTTTTTCAGGGTTCTATTTTTAGAACCCTAATCAGATTGGTAGGCATGGTAAATCATGAAAGTTCACAATTTTATTTCAGTGGAAACAATTGTTATACATGTCACATGTACAATGGCCTTCATTGGCAGTATAATATCATGTATACTGTAATTGTTACTTTGGCACTGGTGTATTTTTAAAAGGGCCAGGGAAATGGTTCCCCAAACAACCTTTCAAATTGCACAAAGCTTACAATCATCAGATAATGGTAATGCTTACCTAGGCAATGATTTGCCATGTTTTTCACAAGTCCGTTGAAGGACTAGACACTGGAGATATCTTGTCCGCAAGGTCAATGTGAAATGCATGTATAACGGTAAAATCAAACCGTCTTTCAATGGGGTAAGAGAACTTTGGTCCAATCCCAGGCTTTGAAATCAAGCTTACAAGAAGAAAGTTTTTCACAAGGAAGGTGTGACTGATTTGGTTGACACTGCAATGGGTACTTGATTCCCGCCTCTAAACTTCTATAAGAATGTTTCCAGTTTGAAATTTCTATGCCACATGATTTTCAGTGTCCTTGTATAATTGCTAAAAAAAGCCTACTGAAAAATTGTATTTCAGAAACATTCAAGTAAGGCTTTTAAAATGTGATAAATCATTGAGCGACATTTGCAAGTTTTCCCTAATAGACGGATGTGTTGTAGAATTTTTGTCGGCTGACAATAATCATGTTGCTGATTTTTCTACCTGTATAATGTACAAGTGACACATTATTGTCTGAAATCATACTATAGCCCTATCTATGCTAAATTTTGGTCCAAGTATGTTTATTTGTCCATAGCAATAGGTTAAAAAAAAATTAAACAGGGCTTCCCACAATTGTCTTTTAAAAGTGATAGGCTAACATTGTGGAGCTTCAATTTTAAAAAATGTCAAACTTTGCCTATCTGAGCTACATGTCATACATTGTATGTAGTTCGAATAGACAAAATCAAACACCCTAGAGATAAAAAAGTTTCGAAAAATGTATGCCTCCACATGCAAGATACTGAATGATAATCAATAATACTCAGGCGAGTAAAAAATAGGGCCTAGATCTACAGCGACAGGTTTCTATGGGAGAAATGGGCAAGTGAATCCGGTCAACTTAATACGATTTCACTTTTTAAGCACTAAAATATCATTTTCTGAAATACAGATTTTTTCAGGCTTTCCTTTATGAACCCTTATCAAAGACACTATGAGCGTGAGGATTAATTAGCTCACCTTTTTTTAAACTATGGTAAATGTTAGCCAAGTTGGCTTACAGGGATAGCAAAATTTATTCTCCTGTCAATCAAACTGTTTAGTGTTTCAATTATTCGCCTTATAAAGCCTTGATGCCCTCAATGTCAAGAGATTGCATGCCTTTTCTTTGTGAAACTTGCCCTTTTTGAAAGGGTCTCCACTTGCCCTTCGCATTTCCTATTTCCTACCATTGTGTCAGCCGTCCTGTAGCACCTGTAGTCTTGATTCCAGATCATGCGACCTTTCTACCGCCCGGAGTGTAGGCACGTCACTCTCCTACTTTTTCTACCTCCAGAGTACACTCACTTCCGACTCTTTCTAACACCCTAATGTACACTCACTCTCCGAACTTTTTCTACCTCCAAGTACACTGAAGCCTCTCGCCGACTTTTTCTACCTCCAGCAGTAACATTCACTCTCCCACATTTTCTACCTCCAGAGTTACAACTCAACTCTCCAACTCTTTCTAATCCCGGATTACCCTACTCTCTCGACTTTTTCTACCTCCCAGAGTAACACTCACTCTCCACTTTTTCTACCGTCCAGAGCACACTCACTCTCACCTTACTTTTTCTACCTCCTGAGCAACACTCACTCATCCGACTTATTTCTACGCTGTGGGCACACTCACTTTTTCCATTTTTTTTCCTAACCTCCTGAGCACAACTCACTCTCCAACTTTTTCTCCTCTGGGAGCACACTCACGTTTTCCACACTTTTTCTACACCTCCAGAGTTAACACTCACTCTCCGACTTTTTCTACCTCGGAAGCACACTCACTTTTCACTGTTTTCTACCTCCCTGAGCACCTACTCACCTTTTCCGACTTTTTCTACCTTCAGAGTACACTTATCCTGCCATAGTCGTCAAGGCACTTTCTTAGTCAAAGAGCAGTTACTGTTCAAAGATACGTATATTTCGTATTCATCAATACAAGAGAGTGTTCATGTGGAAGATGAGAGCTCAACGATTGTTACATGAACCATGCTATCAACTGTCCCAATGAAACTCATGACAATTTAATCAGGAAGTTGGTGAAACATAAGTCTGCATATGATATTGTATATATACAGCCTTTCACCTGATAGCCCTAACATAAACGATAATTGCACTGTTCGATCAATTGCAAGCGACAAATGACGCCATTATGAACGAGATGATATACCAAGGGATGCTTTCAGCCTTTAAGAAAGGGGCCACTCTGTCAAGGTCTTAACCACCATGAGCTGATGAATGACTACTCCTTTGGGATACAGCCGACTACGCATGAAATAACTGTACAGGCCAATCTAAGATAGCAGGAGAAAACGGAAATTATGCTCTATCAATACGCCGGAGACGCACTGGGATGAAAAAAACTTTTGCATTATCAAGTATTATTAGTGGCACCAAATTATAAATATTACAGTCAAAAAGGGCATTTTCCATTCTGTCATGCAGTGGGGCCTCTTAAGAAATTGTGTTCACCACCATTGTCAATGCAAACTTTTCAATATAAACAAATATTTCCACTTTAAGAACAGTTGGTGGGAGTGTATTATCTTTGAGAGAGAGTTGTGGGTAAATGTTCCCATAAGTCCCTATAACGTTGATTGTAATATTTGAATACAGTAAAGAAACTCGATGTTTTCTGATGCTCTTAAATAGTGTAACGGGAGGAGATTCACATTTGAAGACTGATTTGGCATGGCAGAAACTATAACTTGGATTGAATTTCCATTAAAATGTTCCATGGGTAATGTTCCTTGTTTTTCTCTGTTAGACATGTACTGAAAGATAGCTCTTCATAATCCTGAAACAGCATTACTGAATTATGACCAATATATACAAACATTGCTGGAATGAAAAGAACAAAATTCTGAATTATATTGATTTCTTATACAACTAAAAAAATAAAACATTTCATATCAGTTGTCATACAGAACAAGCCTCATATATTAAGTTCACATACACTCTGGATGATTTTTCTCCATGTTGTTGATTAAGGTAATGACAATGATTGGGGTCAGTCCTCAACTTGGGCTGAAACATACTTCTAGAAATCAAGTAAATCTATACAGGGATTCTCACTGTGAAAATCTTGTAGTCAAACGTTGACTCATTCTAAATAAACAATGTCAATATTGCTCGTAGCACAAGAAACCTGTTGTGTGGCTCTTCTATTGGGCTTATTTGTAATCGTCACTGGTAAAAAATAAGGATACATGTAACTCCTATGATTTATGCTTGATTCCTCCTTATGTAAACAAATTACAGACAAATCCCTTCCGCAGGTGGGTGATCCACGTCCTGTCTATGTCAGTTGGGATATATTCTAGAACTCATTTGTTCTTGAGGGCATTTTCAAGTGTTCCAATCCATGTCACGACCTTTAATTTGATACCAAATTCATCACGAATCGGTAAAGTAAGACTGGAAGTTATTTAGACCCCCCAAATGGTATTTTCACTGTCGTCTGCTGCCTAATGGAAGTCGCCATTTGTAGGGCAGACCCCAGCGAAGGTATGACGTACTGTATGCAAGGGTGGCGGGAAATATAAAAAGTGGGAAATACCGGCGGTAATTACGGTAATACCTTTCGGTCTGGCGTAAATTCCGTAAATACCGTCCGGGAGAAATAAGAGCCGTCCGGTAAATATGGCAAAGCGGGAAATAAGATGAAAAAGTCAATTTTGACAAGTTTTTTCTTCATTTTCATGAACAAGATATTGCTTGAGAATTGTCTAAAAGCTAACTGCTCTAAATATTCACTTAATTTTTTAGTAAATGTACCTCTAACAAGAGGATCATATTTAATGCAATTTTGAAATTGTTGTATTTCACTCCAGTTATATAGCTTGGTTACACACACAGGACCAATGCAAGAAATGTTCCTCAGTCATCATCTGCATTTCCTTTTTATTTCTTTTGGGACATTTTCCAGACTGAAATATATACTGGACAAAAAAGAAACTCTTTTTATTAACTTGTAATGTACTGTCTATAGTTCTGTCACTGGCCAAATGTACATGGTACTGTATAGGATTAATGGCCTAAAGAGGGAATTGAATAGAACTGCCAATGTAATATTCATAGTGACTGATATTTTGATTATGATTTGTCTTAAATGAAAAAACAGAAGAAAATTCCAAAGATGCTTGTTGTAATAAGAATAGTACAAATGACTTGCATCCTAATGGAGACATCAATGCAATTAATTGTTCAATTAGAAAATTATAGATCATACATGTATTACAGGTAGCTCGTCATGGTTATTATAAATTCACTAAGGAAATTCTTTGTTAGTGAAAAAAACTTAAGAAGTTTTGCCATGCCTCAGACTGAAAAAAATCCACGTCATTCATTCAGACTGCAGATCATTCTAAAGGTTTTCAATTTTTTAAATTAAGTTGTTTAAAAATCTCGAAAAGGAATAAATAATCAAGTTGATTCTCCGAAGAGCTGGCTTTGCATGCATGCAATAACTAATCACTGGTCCAATAGTAATCATCTAATTTGAATATTAGCTTGCCATTGGCCACAGTTTACAGAAATAATGGGAAATTTCAATATACAAATAATCGTCACTAACTGACAAGTCAATTATCTTATCCTTTGCCTGCAAAAAAATTACTCAGCACCCACACACGTGTACAAGTGTGGAAAGGACAACAAGACCGCAGCATATAAAACTGCCTTTCCATAAGTTAGAAAGATGGCATGTCACAAAGCATCAACCCGGCAGTAAAACACCAATGAAATATTTGGGGGGGGGGGATCAAAAATGTATTGTCTTGCCCCTGATATCCCTGCCCCATCCCTTGGCATGCTCTCTCCCCCCTATATATTTTCAACTTGAAAAATTCAGATCAACAATAGGGCCTAATGTAAGAAATACATTCCAAACCCACTTGAAAATTGAAATACCATTGAAAATTAAAAAAAATTCTTTATCTTTTGTCCCCCCCCCCCCCGCCCATCCCGCCAAAATGGATTGACAAACCACCTGACATCACTTAACTACTTTTTGTTTATTTGTCCTTGTAGGCCTATGTCATTTCAAACCATTACCGCGCACACAGTGATTATGCCCAGGTTTAAGATAAAAGGGGGGGGGGCAAGAACAGGCCCAATGATTGGGGCAATTAAAACACTACCTAGATGATTTGCAATGGGGTCAGGTAGCCTTGGGAGTTTGGATTTTAACTGTGCAGAGGCATCAAATCTGCATTTGAATAGTCAAGTTAGCCAATTCTTGAAAGGCTTTTCAGAAAATAAAATGTTCATACAAAATCTTTGATTAGAGCCACCATGAGGTTGTATGGGGTTCTGGCCTGTGATACTAAGGGCAGAAATAGTAAAATAGGCCTACTTCTGGGGGTTCTGCCCTTAGTATCATGGGCCAGAACCCCCAGAAGTAGGCCTATTTTACTGCCAAAGAGCGAAAGGCCGCCCCGAAAGGGTCTGATAGACAGAGGGTCCAATAGACCAATCGCATCCTTTTTGATAATCGGTCTATTGGACCGTGAGTCTATTGGACCCTTTTTGAAAGTTGATCTACCAAACCCTTTTTGATAGTCGGTCTATCAGACCCTCAGTCTATCGGACCCTCAGCATTGAACCCTCAATCTAAAGGACCTGCGGTCTCTCTAATGCTGTTCGATAATCAGTCTCCTCTTGGACCCTTGGTCTATCAAACTGTGACCGCCACTTATGCCTACGTAAACTCAGACCTAGTCTGACTGTCAGACCTTTATTCTGGAATCAACAGCCAAACCTGTCTTCCGCATAAAAGTCTGACAGAATCGACGCATTTCCAATTACAGAAAAAAATCCACAAAAATAGCCCTTCCAGAGAAGATTTATCAGTCCTTATCTGTCAGGTCTGCAGTGATATAATGTGATTAGGCGACCCCTGAGGCAAAAGCCTGGGCATGGGCTCACTCTTACCTCCCAAGACCGTAAGTGATTGACACCTTGTGTCAAAAACAGATGGTAAAACAGTTTGTTTAATGTGAGTTGTCCCAGCCTTATCTGATCACTGTAATGAGATCTTTACACTGGCTTAGTTCTTAATTTGTTTGCATGGTAACAAGAGTAAGAAAAAGGCCCATACAATGCAGTGGAAGTAAATGGACCATCCAGACGTTTTGAAGAAATCTTGTCAGAAAAACAAGAGACAAGTTAAAAGCCCCAAAAGTGTATTCTTTCAGACCATCCGCTTCGCGGATGGCCCCTGCTTCGCAGGGGAGGTCTGAAATTCAGACTAACTCAGACCACATCTTACAAATTATTCCCAATGTCTGCATCCCCATGTCCATTCCCTTATCCATCTACACCACGTCCACACTCTGCTATTCTTTAAAAGCCCTTGCTAATAACCAGTGTCCATTACCCAAACCCAAGTGAAGTTTTTCTTAAATTTGAATGTTTGACAGTGAACTTGTCATTAATTAACCCGTTGCTTACGGGAACCGGATGGGCCCTGTACAAAGTCTATGGAGATTTACAGAATCTTGTAGTCAACGGGTTAAATGCATTTAGTATCCAAACACTGTATCATAGACTAGTCTGTCTAGCCCTCTGGTCTTGTCCAGGACATGGTAGGACTTGGAGGCATCGTGATGAAGGAAGATGGGCTCTATTGCAGGCTCATCGGGCAGTGAGCCAGAGCCAGGATAGGCTAACATTAACTAAATCTGGTTTCATAAAAACAACAGATAATCAAAAAATAACTAATTGACAAACTCCAACATAAACAAACTTGTCCAAAAACACCACTGAAAGGACATACTAATAACATCTTGGATTCCAGTACTATCATACAGAATTGATCCCACCCATATGGTAGCGTATTTCATATTTCCCAGTATTTCCCGGTAAAAAGGCGGTAAATACCGGTATTTCCCGGTATTTTCCACCCGTCCGGGAAATAAGGCAACCGTCCGGGAAATATGCCAACCCTGACTGTATGCGCCAATATTTTCGCGTACAGATATTTTCGCGGTTTTGGACTAAATCTCAACATTTGCAAACGCTAATTTTCGCGATAACTGACTCGCGAAATTCGCGAAAATAAACCCCCCCCCCCCCCGAAAATTACCTACGTATACAGTATGCCCCGGACAACTGCGATCTAAACAGTCCGACGTGCGCGCGATAGCAGCCACTGGGTCACTGTGCAAATCGCCAAGCAACATGGTGTTTTGTCAAGCTTACGGTTGTTGCAATAGAACTGGGAAAAAGAGCGGAGGGAAATCTTGTCACAGGTTCCCAAATCCCAAAACCAGAACAAAAGCCTTCCAAAAATGGGTAGCAGTCGTGAGAGACAGAGAGTGGAAAAA